>JAPZDZ010000004.1:13794156-13807155 GCA_029783805.1 Acanthurus tennentii | reverse complement strand
TGCTTCACAAGAGGAGGAGAGAATTTATGAGATGTCTTCCTCAGGAAAAACAAGCAAAGGTAAATGGTGGGGAAACGAATTATTTAAGATCAAGCACACTTTAAATTTATACTTAGATCAAAACTTAAAACAAGAAACAGTTATCACATAGATTTGAGGAGGTCAAGAAGTAGAAATGTACCACAAGATCATTAAATGTGTGTGTGTGTTTTTAGCTGATTTCGAGGATAAGTACTCTCAACTCGCTGTGATAGGCAGAGGAGGCTTTGGTTCAGTCTATGAGGGTTTCCGAAAATCGGACAGTTTACCAGTAACTCTAATAAAACACATGCTCAAATACATTAAAATGTTCACAGATCTCAGGATGTACCTACCAAACTACTGTACTACTACTGTGTCCTTCTGCCTTACAGGTGGCCATCAAGCACATTTCCAATAAGGCAGTGAGATGGAAACAAGTAGTGAGTAACTCAGTCTGATGCTGAAATCAAAACTACAACCTCAATGTTAAATGATCTCTATTACTGTGAAATATCTTTGTTACTGCACTGTGAATAAGCACACAAAGGGTTAAAACTGGTATGTACGCAATTCTTTTCTTTAGACTTGCAATGGGAAAGTGTATAATATCATTCTTGAGGTGGCCTTAATGCTGAAAGCAGCAGGTTTACCAGGTCTATCAGTTGGAAAATCCGCTGCGGTGTCCCTCCTAGACTGGTACACTCTGGACTACGAGTTAATTCTGGTGATGGAGAGACCGGTCCTCTCTGAGGATCTTTTCGGGTACTGTGAGTCCTGCGGAGGATCTCTGGATGAACACGAGGCAAAGGTACAGAATCTGGGTCGATACTGTTTCTGTATGTGTGTTTTGTAGGTGTGTGTGTCATAGATCAGTGTTTACCCGGTGAGAGGGTCACTTAGACCTAAATTGCTGCTAAGCTATTATATTACACTAGACAAAGGGTTTTTCTGTGGAGGTTTAAAGACTGTAGTTCTGTTAAAAGTTGGTTTGAAATGGTTCAATCCATTATCTAAAATGTTAGATTCATCCCATAATATCATTTTTAGACATAACATGTACAGGCCCAGTCACAGTGGCACGCTGTTGTACATCAAATTTCTCCCATGTGTCCTTGGAAATGCATGGTGCTCTAAGTTAGGTTCAAGTCCATGAACTTCAAAGATAAAATTTTACTTATATTTAACAAAAATGCTGTGAAACTGCAGTGATGTACTAATGTGTCAATATCATGATTAAATCACTACCTTAGCTAATGATCACTGAGAGGTTCTTTAGGCCTTTGTAACATTTTGCCACCCATTACAGTAAAATTCTTTGAAAGTCACACGACTTTGTTCACAAAAAGCCCCCAATCTTAATTGATGTGTCACAGCATGAATGAGTCTAAGACACAGTCCCATATGGTCTAGCGGTCAGGATTCCTGGTTTTCACCCAGGCGGCCCGGGTTCAACTCGCGGTATGGGAATATGATTTATAGAATTGAGTTAAATTATCACTTAATCCAATTCTTACAACTTTGTACATGAGTTGCACAAAACTACCATGGCTTCAATGTAGAAACTGTATTCAAATTAATATTAAATTCATTACTGATTACTGATATCAAATATGCAATTATCGGTTGTTGAGAGGACAATATGGTTTTTCAAAAGAAGATATGACTTTCACAGAAATATTAAATATTGTCTATAATTGCTCAGTAAACTGTACTTGATTAACGGAGAAATGTATTTTTCGACAGATGAGGTTAAATAAAAGTGGTGCAAATCAGCGAACAAGCTATGAGATTGTGCTCAAATTTAGTCTCTGCAGCTCAGTGTTCAACAGCAACAATGTTTTTACCAGTTTACTAAGTTTTACAAGTTTTATCACTTGTGAATCCACTGCACACAGCAAAGTGATTGAAATGCTTTGCTTTTTTCACAAAAGTCTTAATTTTTACATGCTGGTGCAACAGGGTATTTGCAGCAAAGCAAAGGTTATATATAAAAATTAAAATGGGGCTCATCTATTAGATATTATTGACATATATTTAAGTTTCACCATCATCATCAAAGATGTCGGACACTTTTCCACCCTGCCTCAACATCAGAGAAAGTAACTTTCTAACACTCACCTCCAAATTTCTATCTCAGATGATCTTGAAGCAGCTGGTGAATGTGGCTATTGACCTGCACTCCAAAGGGGTCTTTCACCGGGACATTAAGCTGGAAAACGTCCTGGTTGAGTTGGACTCTGGATCTCCAAGAGTGCGCATCATTGACTTTGGCTGTGGCTGCTTCTCCACAGAGGAGTCTTACTATTCTAACTGTGGTGTGATATCTGCCTTCCCGCTCCTCAGTTTGTTATTCTTTCTAATAATGACTGCCATGTTTGGACAAAGCTCATCCCTTTTCTCTTTTTTTTCTCTCCCTCATACGTGTACTAGGCACTCCTGCATACTTCCCTCCTGAGTGGTTAGAGTATGAGACATATTGGGACCGTCCGACTACTGTTTGGCAGTTGGGCGTCCTCTTTTATTCACTGCTGAGGGGACATGAGCCTTTTACAACCAAGGCGTATATTAACCAATACATTCAAATCAACAGTGCACTGTCCCCAGGTAAGACACACCCACATGCACACACATAGTTTTACAGCACACCTATTCTTCAGATTTTTTTAAAGCTATAATCTCCTGATTTCTCTCTTGCTTTTAAGAGACAAAGACTTTGCTCAGTATGTGTCTGGCCAGAGACCCCATGGAGCGAAGCAGTCTGGAGGAGCTCCGAGACCACCCTGATCTCAGTTAAACCTCAGGCCCTCCACCTTCCAAATGCTACCTTTCAGGTTACTCCTGCAGAGATACACTGAAGCCTACCTCATTTCTATCTCTGTGCCCTGCTAACTCCTCCTCTTTTTATATCTTTTCAAATCTTTTTATTCTACAACACAAATAAATGAATGTTTATTCAGTTTAGCTAAGGCCATATAAGAGCAATGTGTATATGCTCATATATGAGTCCTATGTATGTATGATTTTTTTTTTCCCCCATTCATATAAAGTGTCTAGTTTATTTTATTCAAGCAGACACAGAAACACAATTTTCACTCATTGATCTTTTGATTTGATGTTTCTGGAGAAAAAAATAGGTAAGGCTGTGTCAGAGCAGTATTTATGTGATACTGTAAGCAGGTAAATCTACCAAATGGCTTTGTTAAACAACTTCAAATCTGTTTTTATTTATAGTGTATTATGTAAGCGGTGGAAAGGAGAGCATTTTGAAATTAAGACTTCTACGCAAAAAAAAAGACATTCATTTTTAGAGGAAGAAATACGACATTGCACAAACTTCATTGTTTTCTAAACTTCAACTTCTGGAAACTTCAACAAAAATGGGAAATGTCCCTAAGAGCATTCTAACTGATAGAACCTGTAAAAATAAAGACTTTAAATGAAAATCAAAGCTTACAAAACATGCAGGATGAAACCTCTTTCACACATGCACTGAGACGCTGAATTTGTCTGGACATTATACAAAAGGGCGTGTATGTGTGAATACATACAGTGAGCACCCTGCCTCAACACTGAGCCCATGGGTGTGATGACAACATGCACAAGGTTTAGCTGCTTTGTACCCCTTTCTACTTGCCTGGATATTGCTTTTTAAGCTCAACTTGATATTGCGTATACATCCAAAAATATTAAGCATGGACAACGATGAAAAAACAGTGAGGGTGAATCCTTCCTTGCTTCATGCTCTACAAGGTGACACCCCTGGACCAGAGTATTTTCAGTAGGCAAGAATTAGTCTGATCCAGACAATCTCATGTGTGTGCTGCATGTGTGAAAAGGCAACTTTGAAAATTATAAGAAATTATCCTTTGTAACGTATGCAAAAACAACAGATGGATGTTAACATGTGGATATATGTAACCATAACATGATGACTGACTGGTGATAGATTTGCAAGTTTGAATCGCATGAGTAGCAGCATTATATCCATCATTTACCAAAAATGTTTTCATTTAGCTGCCTTGGTTTTTAATTGCTTTTAGCAAGCTTTGAGTCATTACAACTGATTCATAGAAGTTGGAGGTTTCCAGGAAAAGAAGTTGATTCCCTGTAGCTCCTCGGGTAAGTACTCCTGGTCTACAGGGCCGCTGAAGGCTGGGTTGTATTTGTAGCCTTTAGCGTAGCCCAGTTGTTTCATCAGCCTGGTGGGGGCATTTCGAAGGTGCAGTGGGACAGAAGGCAGAGGGCCTTTGTGGTTCCTCAAACAAGTTTTTACATTACCGTAGGCGTTGTAGATCTCCACTGATTTGGGTGCTCGTGCCAGATAGACAGCACACTGAGCCAGGATCACCTGTTGATAGGTGGAGGAAAGAAAGGAGGGCAACACAGGTCAAGACATTTGTACACAGCAAATACAAGGATGACTGTTCAGGGAAGCTTCCTACCTCACACTCAGGCATCCCGATGAAGTGGCAGGCTTGAAAGGCAGACACAGCCTGAGATAGAGCGGAGGGATCAGCCAGACCTGTGATACATGACAGAGGCTGTCAGTCTGACTTCACTGAAAGATATTTTTTCTTACAGAAAATCTTATTTTTCACATTTTCTGTGTGCATCCAAGCTAAGTCGGTATTTCCTTTCCTTTAATAAATAGTACAAGCTGTCCTCGGTCCCATATAGTGTTCCAACTACTAATAAACAACTGGCCAGAAAGGAAATATTTTAAGCCTTTAAGGCTATTTAAAGAAAGTTACAGTTACAGTGGAGTAATTCAATGTTGTGAAGTCTTAAACAGTAATCACTTGTGACGTGATAGATATCTCTGTATTGCTGAGATACTGTATTACGGGTTCCTCTGATTTCCACTCAGACTTACTTGAACTATATTTTTCTTTTCAAAACAATGATAAAAGTGTTTTTATGAATATTATATACTGCTGTAAAAAGCATAATAAAAAACATGACATTTACAGTAAATTGATTAAACTACCTTACAAATAAGTAAAGGACACAAATCTACATGTAACTGCTGTCTAACAGAATAAGATGAGCACGATGAAGTAAATTAATTAAACTTAATATAGACAACCAAGAAATCAATCAAAAAAGACTATAGCATAAAAATATCTTTAAGCCAGTGATCATCTTTATCATTTATGAGCTGAGTAACAGTTACAAGGTCCCTGTCTGAAGGAGATCGTCTTATCAGCTGGACCATAAAAAGCTGCAGACATGATTGTTTCACTCACCCACGTCCTCGCTGGCAAAGCGGACCAATCTGCGAGCCACGTAGAGAGGATCCTCACCTCCCTCCAGCATGCGACCCAGCCAGTACAGAGACGCGTTCTCATCAGAGCCTCTCATTGACTTATGTAACGCTGAGATACAGTTGTAATGCTCCTCACCTTTGAGTAACACACACATAACATCAAAGCATGCAGCATAAAGATACATCATTCATCAGTTGGCATTTAACAAACCAGCAACCGAATCTTCGCAATTGTTTGAAGAAACACACAAACACTGAGCAGACCTTATAAAGCCACACTGAATGAAGAACACTGTCTTCATTAAGGTCATCAGTAAAACTAAGGGACAGTTTCATCACACTGTGAAGCAAGGGAACAGTAAATCTCAATCTTTGGGACAGCTGCTGTGTTATGTAACAGGACTGGGTGGAGGACTGATGAAGTCCAGGATAGAATGAGAGAGAGAGAGATCCATGGATACTTAGAGAAGGGTGGGAAGGTGTAAATGAGTGGAGTGGCTGAAACTACAGTATGCTGATACTGTAACTAGGAGGAAGAGTAAATAAACATTCTCAAAGACTGGTTTGCTGTTACGTTGCAGTTAAGACAGTGCCAAATTAGAATTATTGTTTAGTTTCATGGATGTACAGCACACAAACTTTTAGCTGTGTCATAGTTTCACATATGAGTTTGTGAGGACACTGGTGCTCTGCTTTAGTAGCTCCAAGTGTTACACTCATAAACAAACACATGTGTCACTACAAAGCAACTGTGAGCTCAGCTATAAACACCCCCAGGTTGTATGTTTTTTTCCCCCCTCTTATCATTCAGCGCATTTCATATGAAAGCCTTGTGACAGGATAGTGATCACACAGGATAGTGGTCATAGCTTCTGGAAAGTAATATGATAAGGCTGTTAAGCTCAAAACAACGTGCTTTTCAGATGTTATTTAAAGTGCAGATGTTGATGGCAGGTGCGAAACTGAACCCGGCTGAGCAGATTTAACGACGTGGATTTGTGAAATATGCAGCAATGTGTTAACGTGCAGGAAAACAGTTGAGAACTGTCAGGAGCGCCCCCCTTTTATAATCCTGAAACACGCTTCTTGATCTTTGTTCCTGGCCCGCTATTACATGAGGGGGAAACGTCCTCTAATCTGAAGCACTTGCACATTTTCCAAATTACAGACCACCACTTACTTAACACATTCATGTGTATGAACAAGCCTGTGCTCCCATCTGTCATTATCAGTTCACATGTTTAAGAGGAAATAAACTGTAAAAAGTCACAGTAAAAATGTGCTTTTGAGAGTATTAAAACTTCTCTGATGTGAAGTTTATCATGTTGAGACCGCAAAAAAAGGGAACTAACAAAGTCTAAACCAATAAGATATCCTTCATGAGAAGGAAGGCATATAAGGGTGCTTTCACTGGGATTCACATGGGTTTCTTTGGGTAGCAAATAATGTGACTATTACATGATAGTTACATCAGTGCTTACCGGCTTTGTCGTAGAGAATGTGGGACCTCTGGAGACCCTCCTTGATGTGGTCCTCCTTCACCAGTATATCCTGAGAACCCTCTTTTCCTGACAGGTTGGGCCGAGCCAAGTTCAGCTGAGCCTGAACAGCCAGCTGTAGACTATTGAGGCCTGTTCTTGCATCACCATCACAGAGGTGGGCTATGGTGTCCAGAGCTTTTTGTTCAATGAAAATCTTTGGTCTAGGAAAAAACAATGACATATATTGATATACACAGGTATACTGTATCAGTGTCTTTTCCTTAAAAGTAGTGTTTATTTAAAGGGAGCAATACATTAGAAAAAAGTGGTATAAATTAATAACAACATGTATTTCATCATAAATAATGATGTTAAATGTTTGTGCTCCTTTAACTAGTAACATTAACATTCCAAATGTATGTTACCGTGAATCCACCAAGAACTCAGGGGTTACATGTTATCATTTTCATCTCTAATTGTACCAGCTGTCAAGCCCTCTGAAAGGTGCCAATATTTTAGCTCATTAAGACCCCAAACATCTCAAAAGATGACAAAATTCAACCCATGATGGCTCTCTTCATGTATGCACAGAAAGTATCATCTATATTTCTGGCTCCTGCATTGGCAGCACAACAATGTCAGCTCTGATAACTTCTCAACAATATTTTTTTCTAGAAGTACAGCAAGAAAAAAAGCAAATCAAAATATGAAACAAACATAAAACCTAAGCGTGAATGTAAAGATGCATTTGACATTAGATGAGTCTTTCGAAATCATATATTAAATCTGCAAATAATGTGCATTTAACACTTATTATTAAAGATACAGCACCACGGGACTATTCAAAAAAACAAGTTTTTGCTTTTCCCTGACACAATAACAATGGATATCAAAATGATTTTACCTGCAAAACACCAAGTTTAATAGAAAGCAAACTGATTCTGAGAGGGGTGTGGGCTGTGTGGTATAGGTTACCATGGTGATATAGCCCAGATAAAGGCACTCCAGCTTCATTTTGGTTTAACAGCAAGTTATCTGGCTAACCCTTTAATCTTTCTTGGTGTTTCAGTGCATCCCAAACATTTGATCTGACACAAATTTCAGATTATATCTCATCATCATCATCATCATCACATACCATCTGCAGCCATTAACAGCTGTCTCACTGTTAACAACTCATATGCAAATTCTTTTCTGTCAACATATCAGATCAGACCAAAGCTGAGGGGATTGCAGCGGCTCCAACAACTACTAGCACACTCCTCCCTCATATAATCTGACTGAACCCACAAAGCCTGGAACAGAGGACGAGACAAGGCTCACTCAAACCAAAGGGTTTTGAATTATAGGGTGACTGTGTGATGTGTGATGCTGAGGAGTCGTCCTCCACCGGAGCACTTACTCATGTCCGTCTGATTGGTCTTGATCTTTGTGATTCGGGGTATCTTGTTCCAGGACTGTGATCCCCAAAGCGGCCACAGCTCTGTCCAGGATCGAGGCCATCGCCTCCACAGAGAGCTTCTCCAGAACCAGGACTCTGCACCTGCTCAGCAGGGCAGAATTCACCTGGAAGGACGGATTTTCAGTGGTCGCCCCCATCAGAGTTATTGTCCCACACTCCACGTGGGGAAGGAAGGTGTCCTACAAATACACAAAAACATTAAGAGAAGAAAAAAGGGAAAGCAAAGGGAACATGGGAGAAAAAAAAGTGAAGATAATGACCATCTTAGAGAAAACAAGCTATCAAGAGTAAGTATTTGTTGCTCCTATAATTCTTCATTGGTTTATTTGCCTATTACATACTACCATGACAACACTAACATTATTACTTAGCAATGTGTTTTAATGATTTGAATCGTAACAGCTCATTAAGCCAAACTGAATCTCCTTACTAGCTGACGTTTTACAGTCATGTAACATAAGACTACACTGAGTCCAAGAAAGTGTCGGCTTTTCTTAAGCCAACACTTTCCAGTATTTTAAAATTGTGTGAATAAGTTATATTTTTCCAGCCTCATAAACAATTAATGTGGCTTATGATTAATGATCAAAATTGAAATAAAAACAAGCAATTTTCTGCACAGATGTATTCAGGTTTTACAAGAAAATCAGAGTTTATTCTACTGACTCTGTAATTTTTAAGACGAGACCAATAGAGTGTTTATTCAGGGTGAGAATATTCCTGTAATTAACTGTAGGTCTTACTTAAAACCATAACTTGTCATTTTTACAACTTGGTTTATCTATTTTTTTTAACATTTTTTCCTGTGGACAGAGCCAGGGGAGCTCTTTCCCATTTCCTCAACTTTTATGCTGAGCTAAACTGCATTTTTAAATGCAACCTTTGTAATTCTGCCTCCACAATTTTTTAAAAACCCTGACTGGATTATTGAGTTGCATCACACATTACATCACAAAAAAATGATCAGAGCAAATCATTTCAGCTCCTTACTCCACCTGTTGGGATTTGTTGAAGCGGTGAATTTCATCAACGAACAGGATGGTCTTCCTCTTGCACAGTCTGATCTCATTCTGCGCCTGTTTTATCACCTCTCGTACATCGTTAACAGACGCGTTTGTGGCAGACAGGGTGACAAAACGAGCTGTTCCTTTCTTTTTACTGGTGCTGGCAATTATGTGTGCAAGAGTGGTCTGAAAAACAACAAAACACAAAATGCCATCTCTTTTGAAATCCTAATAGACTCAGGAGCTAATTCAAAAGCTAACATTTCCCCACACCAACAAAAATGAGATAAAAGATACATTCCTGCTTAACAATCTTAATAATTAATAGCCCCAGTATGGCATTTTCAATCTGTCTTTGAAGCCATTCATTTATTTGTACAGATCATATTGTGCCCCTTTTTTGTTAGAGCCTAATAAATCATATTTACACTGTAGGTCTTTATAACAAGCTCCACGAATAACCCTTCAATTTTGAAACCTGAATGCTTTAAGACAACTGACAGAGGGAGTTAAAGAGGCAAAGTGTTACCAAAGCATGTTGACAAAGTCTAAGTATGGCAAGCTGCTGTTGGACAACCTGCCCTAAGAGCCCAGCATACCTAAGAAGTCATTACCATGCTGTATTCAGGTCTGACAAACAACAGTTGGGAGCACCAAACTGGCAGACACGGAAGTAACACCTTACTCTGTCAACATGCTGTAAACGTTTCAACTCTGTCTTAATGTAGATAAAGGGAAGAGCAATAAAAATATTGGCTGAGAGAAATAGCCATATCCTAAGTTTTACTTAAGGAATTGAATTTACAAGTATGAAAACAGAAATGCATGGAAATATTGTGGGATATTATTCACAGAATAAAAGCTTCTCAGCTTTTAAAGGTCACTATTTTGATGCTTTGGAGCTACAACTACTGGAACAAACTGTAGCCTGTGTGCTAATGGTAGCTGCACAGCTGTTAAGCAATTGTTTGCAAAATTTCAACCATGAAAAATCATCACAGTAATTGGTCAAAAATGTTTTTATACATCTTACTAACTGAACAATTAATTAATTAATCAAAAGAATAATTGATAGTAAAAATAATTTATGTTGCATGTACAACCTTTGCTGCTATTTAAATATCTTCACAATATTAGGCAGACTGACCTATGATCAAATAAATTTTAAGTTATAGTCGTAACAGTTACAGACCAGTTAGTCAGTAAAACCATAATTAATTATAATAAATTACTCATAAATCAGCAGTAAATATAATGGTATTCAGGTGGTATTAAGTATCCTAATGTGTCTCTCTGCTCAAAAATCTGCTGTTAGTTTACTTGGAGGTTTGACCTTTACTGGACAGTTTGACACCTAAAGGCCACTTTATTTTAATTTACTGTATGGACAAAGTGTCTCCAGTAGTAAGCTAAACTTTTAAAATAAAAATAGTACTGCACATAAACTATAGGTATATGTCAATAAGAGGAAAGTTGTAAATGCAACATGCAGTTTTTTCAACTTTGTAAGCTTTTGCCTTAGATCAGGGGAAATTAGGGTAAAGGATGCTGTAAATTAGATGCTTCATCTCAGTCGTCACCGTCCCCACCTTTCCGCATCCCGGTGGTCCCCACAAGATCAGAGATGGTATTTCCTGGGAGTCCAAAAGGGACCGTAAGAGTGTTTGCTCGCCCACAACTTTATTTTGACCAAAGTATTCCTCCAGTGTGTTTGGTCTCATTATCTCCGCCAAAGGCTTGTCCATCGTTAGCAACTTCCGTGGAGATAAATCATTTGCTGCCTTTACGGTCTGTCCGTTTGATCCGGAGGGCTGGCACTCTGTACCTGCTGGTCCTGAGTCTGCCCGGCTGAGCAAATTACGCTTTATTCCCATATTGACAGCAGCCTGTTTACTTGAAAAAAGCCCACTCCGTTCATTTTGAGCTGAAACTTTATTCTTGTTGGGGTGAAATAGAGTAAATGACGGCGTTACAGCTGGAGAGGTGGAGCTGGCCCCAGTTTTGTTGACACTGGGGCTGGAAGGCACAGCCTGGGCACTAATGCGAGATTTCTTTGAAGGAGGTTCGCTATCGTCTGTTGTCGACGAACTGGCGTCAGCATCTCCTTTCAGGAGACACACGTCGAGGTGTCCGTTAATTGTGGCTGCCTTGAAGTCCTTAAAACAAACGGGACATTGGACCGAGTCCGGAGCTGTTGTTGTTATCTCGTTCGCCATGTTGATTCCCGCGAAACGTTTGACCTCTAGTCATGTGACCAGACATTTTCACATTTGAACGATTTAAAAAATATATATACGCCTTAACTTTTTATCTAGATGCGTCATTCCCCCCTTACCAGTCAAATATTATGTTTTTAGACGTTTATAATCGTTAACAAAACGTTTTTAGTGGACTTCCTGTCTTTTACTTTCTATGTGCATTCAGGTTCTGATGGGACGGTCCGACATCCGGACATATTTCGGTCAAGCTTGCGTTTAAAGGACACAGACTAAGTTAAAGACACTCTGGAAATTTTGATCACTGGTTTTTAGTTTTCGGTCAGTTCGACTATCCCGGTGAATTACATTTGACTGTAACAGTTTTCTTCGAGGGCCAAGCAAAGAAAAATGTTTTTCCTGCAGGCTTTGCAGTACATGAAGGCAGCAAATCCGTTGATTTGGCGCTAGAGTATGAAGGACGTCATTGGTCCTGAGGAATATGGCAGTTTGGAAGTTGGTAATAAATAAATAAACAATCAAACAAACAAACAAACAGATAGATAGATAGATAGATAGATAGATAGATAGATAGATAAGTGAAACACCTCACAAATAAACAATTCAACTAAGTTATCTAATCTAAATACTGAACAAAGTTGTCAGGCAGCTCACTGTTAAAATAGGCAAGGCTGGATTAGGCTATCAATTAGGCAAAGTGGGAAGAGTCCCAACCAGGGCTCCAAAACTTTAAAAGCCCCAGAAGCTTCTGGGTCACTGCATCAGCTGGTATGTGCTAACTTACATTAATCAATTTACAGATGTGAATGGCAATATAGATTAAAAATCACAAAATTCTTACTATCAATCCTCCTTCTTTACCCTCTACGGAATCTCGAGGCTCAATGTCAAAATCAAGTTAGAAGACATTATATTGTTTAATTTAATGCTTACACATGATATTTACACGTGTAAGCATATTTAATCAAAGTACAACACACGAAGCCTGGAGCACAGCTTAGAAAAACAACACACATTGTACAATTATATTTTTAACTAACTTTTTTGTTGTGCTTTTTATAATTTGGATTATCATTTGCATGAACTTTTTCTTCAGCCCCTACCAAGGCCCCTTGCTTAAAAAAACAAAGGTTACAGATATACAATATTATATTATGATATTTTTTTCTACTTTACTGCAGCCTATCAGTCTTTTTCTCCTTCTGTATTTAGATAAAGACCTTGCCAAGTAAAACAAACCAGAAAGGTCAACCAGGCAGGGGAGACTGAGAGAGCTCAGACGGAGAGGGCAAGCAGCCAAGTGTCCCCCTCAGGGAAAATGGCCAAGCTGAAGTCAAATCGTCAGTGTGCCAGCGGCAGCAACATGACCAAGTTACCCTTATTCCCCTCCTTGGAAAAGGTGACAACCATGCGCTGCTTCTGGGAGATGAAGTTTGAACCAGAGGTATCTATATAGCCCATGAAAACAATTTTTTTGGTTTTATGAATCAACCCTTTAGTTATTCAGAGTTAACAGCAGGGGGTGCTAAAAAGTGGTGTTCTGGTACAT
>JAPZDZ010000004.1:13780375-13794056 GCA_029783805.1 Acanthurus tennentii | reverse complement strand
CTAAACAAACAACATAATACTACATAATTTACCAGAATATAAAGTTACAAATATGACACTGTGATGTTGACTGTCCACTCAACACACTGCATGATGTAAGTTCCAAGGGTCAAGGTCCACTGATAGCTACAAATATGCCAAGTGGTACTCTGCTAAAAAATGGTGCAAAAATAGTGTGAAAACTGGAATTCAATTAACCAAATGTCCTGGTTGTAACTTAACAGTCCACTTTAAAGCAAACTTGGACATTGTGAGTAATCAAAAAACAGTTTTGGTTATTTTACTCGCTTGCAGCCAAGATATTCATTTGAGCAGTGAGACCACAGCTCCCATCCAGAAGTGAGCTCATTATTGTATTTGGCAGAGCTGGTGGTGAAGCCAGACGAGGCCGGGGAGAGTTCCAGACATACCATGCAAAGCTGCGACCAGCTACTATCAGCCAGATGATGCATTCTTGGCTTAGTAGCCATGCGGCTTTCACAGCCAAAGTGTCACTGTTGCACAGTAAGGATTGTGTGGTTGAGATATGAATTCCTCAGAGGCACCATCCCTCAATTATTATCTAATCTGTGCCTTTAATGCCAATTTAAAGCAGCATTTGATATTGTTCTCCTATTTGTATTTACACAAGATGCTTTAATTTTTGATTCAAAACTATATGAGCTAATATATCGTTACCTTAGCTGACACAGTCGAGTGTATGCACCCATGTGATATTCTGTGTGACATTTGGAGCGGTAATCCAATAGCCCAGGCTATTTATTTACACTACATTAAAGTGTCTATGTTGACAGGAACAGAAGACCTCCTATCACAATTTTTTCAGTTTTCAATGTCAGCACTGTTCTGAAGTTTAATTATACTTCAGGTGGACAGTGTCTTATGGTTTGCTCCGATAGTTCCTGAGAGGTGAATGCCTTTTAGTGAAGATGGACGGATGTATACCCTCAGACACCCTTGGCTGGCACCTGTCACTCTTTTGTCATGAGGACAAACTGGCTGTCCTTTGGCTCTAAGTGTTGATAGGAGTGGGGCGTTGACTGAATTAACAGAGGCTGTGGAGGATAGTGCAGTATTAACATTTGGGGCTGATCGTACTCTGGGAAGAACTGTCATCTGCTCTTACCCACCACTTGAGACTCTTTTTCCTAAGCTCTAAGAGGTCCTTTGTAGTTAAAGATAGGAAAAGCAAGACAAGAGAAGACAGATGAAGAGTAAAGTTAAAGCCATGGGGAACTTTGTCACAGGCTGGGACATTTGGCTAGTCAACAGCATGTGTCAGGTCGCCTCCTACCTTTGGCGAAGACTGTGGGATTTACTCTGCTACAGGAGGAGGAACAGAGCATTCACTCCACCTGCCATCCAGGTATATACATTGCTGTTTGACTTGTTGAGTAAAAACAGACATACAATAAAGGAACACTGATGCATTTGTGCTTTTCTGTAAATGAAAATAACTGGAATATGAAAATTGTAGCAACATTGATTGTTGATTTAATTAGGCTATCGATAATTTACATTTTCACTTTTATGTTGTATGTTTTATGGACCAAGAACTCTGTCTTATACATTGGCAGTGTTGCTGTTATGTGGAGTGTGTGTGCCTAAAAGAACAGCAGAGGGGCCAGAGACTATTTTGTTAATTTTTTGTGACTTTTCTTGATTTGCTAACATCTGCAGAAGACGGCTATAGGATGCTAGGCCTACTCTTGTCATCTTCAAAAGGTGAAGTTTTCAGAGGAAAACATCCTTGGGTCATGTTGACTCGAATTGTTTTAAACCTGTAAAGTGTGCAGACAAAAAAAATGAATTTTGGGTACGGCAGATAGTCACAATTTACAGCCCTTTCAGTGCACTTATGCTCTTATGTAATGGCTTTTGATGGCTTTGTGCCTTCATCAGACACTAATACAGTGGATCCTGTCAGCGTTTTTGGATTTTCATCAGTGGGGATGGCAGCAGGTGGTTGAACACCAACATTTAATAACCTTACTTACTTTATAATCTCGGTGTCCCTAATGGAATTTCCAATTAGGCTGGAGAAACAGTCAGTTCAAAAAGTGATTACAAACACAATCGTGTTCTTGCTCTTGTCATTTTTGTGTTGCATAGTATTTGTGCTGTTTTTTGGCACTTAGTTTTTGCTCTGGGAAGCACCCAGAATTAAAAAAAAAAAACTTTTTTGGTAAAAATGGACACCAGAGTCAGCAAGGTTTTTAACTTTCAGTTTATTTGCTCTGTTTATTCTTATTAATGTTATTCTTAGTTTTATTGGAAAAGCTGTGATACACACTTGGTCTCAATAGCTTGTACATGACTTATAACTAATGCATGATAAGACTTTGAATTCTAAGCGTAATATTCATTTCGAAAACAAGACAGGAACTTTCAGCACTGCAGAGGCGTGGTGCTGTTGTGTTCTGTTGTAACATCAAATTTCTTTATTGACTCTTGGCCACTTCTTATAAAAAACTGGTGACAGATGGGGTCTTTGTTTAGTATTAAATATATTTATTCTATACTTGTGCGTTTCTGTTCTTAATTAGTTTTTTTTGACAGGTATCATGTATTTATTCAGTATTAAATATTTGCATCAATATAAAATATCTAGGTATTTCTGTGTAATGATTTTGATGTTTGTAGTTACCAACCCCATCTATTTCTGTTTTGTCTAGTAACACTGATGTGTATTCTTTGAACGAGTTTTGTGTTGCCTTGAAGAACATTATAGTAGGCAAATAATTGCCTATGTTTGTACTCACTTTTCCTTTGTTACCCTCCAGTTAAATGCCACATCTAATTTAATTAGTCTGCGTAACATATGGTGGGTAATCCTTTAAGCAGTAATGTGCTCAGTATCTGAGTGAAAGATGAGACGGCTTATCATGAAGCATGCGAGTTCTGGTATGTTAAAGACAGCAGCAGGGAGGCTAAAACACAAGATAAGGTGTTCTCAGTGTTCATGAGCACAGAGTTTAGGTAATCTGCATTTAAAGGTACAGAGGGCTCTAGTGGTAGAACCTGATGCTGCACTGCTGTCTCAAGGTGGTGAGACACAGCTTGGAAATCCTGCTTCTGCTGCCATCTAGTGATTCAAAATTTCCACATTGCTGTTGGGATGTAGCATAGCTTTATTTGTGGGAAAACCTTCAGAACTGAATCTTTGATGAGTAAAGGAGAGCTTTTCTGCTAACCAAACTGGCTTTTAACATTTAATTACCATTTATTTTCTGGTTCTTATAATGTTATTTCAGTTTGTTGCATATTTACTGCAGAATATCTAAGCGAGGCATTTGCCTTCATTGAAACCATTTAAAAAACCCTCAGTTGAAACTGCCTGGTTTAAATTGTAAAATTCCTATTTATTCTGAGGTATATAAATATAAATACACACTACACTGCTTTATAAATACGCACATACTGTTGTTATCCTTGATGCCGTGACAGTTCAGCTCAGAGACAAGCTGAAGCGCTCTAACCCTCTCGTGTTTCCATTCCTCTCTTGGCATTTAGGAGATCCACACTGACATTTACTATAGTAGATCCATGAGAATGTGACTAAGCTTTCTTTGCATTCTGACACTAACCTTTAATACCCCCAGTGACATCCTCGATGTAAAGGGCTTCTTACATTTCCATATGAACAATAATAGTTCATCTGGGAATACCTTTCTCAAGTAAAGGCACTGTACTTGGGTGAAAATATTTGCCAAGTACAAGTCAGATTACCTGTGCTAGAAGTGTCTTTACACTGAGCAGTGATCTTTTACATGAACCATTTTAATATGCACAATGTTTTTATAACTCAGGAGAGCACAACTGAGCTGAAACTATTCTTTGAATTATCATTAGTCAAAAGTCCAAAGTAATAATAGACACAAAAGCCAAAATTTGACAGATTCAAGCCTCTAAATGTTAGTATTTGCTGGTTTCCTTGGTCCGGTGGTATAGTAAATTGAGCACCTCTGTAGCTGTTGGTTAGACAAAAGTGGGAAATTGAAAACTGTTAAACTTTGCTCTAAATACTGTTGGTGCTAATTTACCAAAATTAGTAACAACGATGCCTCATAGACATATTCTGTGCTGTACATGTGCATGTTAACAAGGCTGAAAACACTGTCGCTGCCACAACACTCCCACACAATCCTGTCACAAGTGCAGACATGTGCTCTGGTTTGCTATCATGAGAGTGAACGCTTACACTGTTTTTCTAATCAGAAAGACTTCTTAGGATAAGGAGAAGTGGATTATGTCGCAGGTATAATTTTAAAGAAGTTTCTGTGAGAGAATTTTATTTTACATCCTTAAAAACTCGCACTGCATTTTTACCTCAGGAATTTGATGTTTAAAACTCAAGAGATTTTGTTCAGTATCATTCAACCTCTTGTAAGCTCCTAATTGTCATTGATCATCCTTTACACAGATGTCCCCTGTAGTTCAACATAAGGTACAAAATATAAAATACAGTTTTTCATAATTAAATTCTTCTGAGCAATTCCAAAAAGCGCCAGTGCATATCAGTCCCGAAACAGTTGGGTGCTAAGCTTTGATGCAATAACATGTACTTTTATTACATACAAGGCAGAGAGGCATGCATTTGCGTGCATGTATATTTTCAAGGGTCATGTACTAAATTAGCATTAAGTGTAATGGAGATTTTGAATATTTTAGAGCCCGTTAAAGCGCAGCAGCAAAATGTGTTTACATTCCAAGAGAAAACATGAGATGACGGGGAAAGAACGAAATAGACGTCTTAGACATTAGCATTGGGAGTTAAGTTTCATGGCTACCACACACATAAGCTCACAAGTTTCCGAGAGAAAACACAGCCAAAGCTGGAAGGCTGTGTGATTTCACTGCGTGTTTGTGTGTGTGTTTTTAAGTGTGTGGAGAGTAGGAGAGGTGACTGGACATTAGCCACAGCACACAGCTCCAGTGCTTTCCAGGACATTGTGTTCTCTCTTAGGGAGGCCGTCTCCATTTTTAACCGTTCACCTTGTCCTGGTACCAAACAAATATCCTAATAAAAGAGGCACATACAGGCCACAATATTTAATTACACAACCTCCCACAAGAACTGAGTGTTTGGGAGAAGAAGATACTATGTAATGCAAGGTCAAAACATTTAACCATTTCAGTGCCCATTATGCATTTTTGTACTCATGTGAACTCACAGGAGGTTTTATAGAGGCAATAGTAGCTGGTTCAGCTGTTCAAAAAATAAGCTTTAATGTTTAAGGCAACAAGCAGTTGTTTGCATGCCCAAATGTCTCTAAGGCTTCATTTTATTTTGCTATAATCATGTTTTGACCTTAAATATTCTTATAGTTATGTAGGTGGTGCCCTAAAAACCTAAAATAAACAGCAAGTCATTCATGCTGTAACTTGTAATTGATCAATGTAAGAGTTGATTGATAAAGTCCTGACCTTAGAAAGTGAGTCACACAAAATGTGTTACACAGTTCTTGCTACATGCGTGTGTACTTCAACTCCTGTGGGATTAAGCTAAAAGTTGAAGTTAATAACTTTTGTGTTATTTCTATCTCAAGTAATTGCAAGTCAGCGGTCATCTCTTTCTGCCACGTTTGATTTGAGTATGCAGCTTCCTCTCCCATGTTGTAAGAAGGGACACCCTCCTCTCTTGGTGTTGCCTCATGTCCTCATGGACCTCTGTGATTGAGCCCTTGAGACGGGGGCAGCAGATGACTTCACGTGCATGTAACTACAGCTGTATAACTCATCTCCTCCTGCCTCAGGCCACAGAGTTTTGAATCACCCCTTGTAGCTGACTGAAAGGGAATGATTCTACAATGAGTGACATTTTTGCAAATTTATTGTAGTTTTATTTTTAAGCGAGAATACAAGATATTCTCTTTTCCTACTTTCTCGAATATTATGACTTTCTGCTGTCCTTTGTCCCGTGTTATTTTAGATTAAACATCTTTGATTGTTTAGCTGACAAAAATAAGATTTCAGCTCTGAGAAGCAGTGACAACCTTTTTTTCAACATTTTTTTTACATTACTTACACAGAGCAGTTTATTAAAGAATCAATAGACAATTTGCTAATTGTTTACAATGAAAATAAAAGTTACAGCAAAAAAGTTTTTTTTTCAATCATTAGATAATTATCAGAGCTACAAAGGATGAACTTTGACCTTAAAAGTTTGAAGTTTTACTATTTAAAGCTAGCTAAGCCCTCTGGTGAATATCATTTTACCTTTAAATGTTTTCCACTCTTGATATTTGTAATTCAGTAGGTTGTTAAACCGCAAGGTCAACCTGGACATGCACTCACATTATTTGTTTGTTATTGGCTTTATGGACATTCATGCAGTTGCAAAATGCTAAACATCCTAATAATTTTGCTTACGCATTAACTAAACAACATTTTAATCATGCACAAGTGGACAGGGCAGTGATTTCCCTGCTGCCAGTACACGTACTTGTGCTTGGCAAAGAGGGTGAGAGGGGACTTTGAGTACTAGTCATGATGCTGTTACTTTCTTTGGCATTAGTTTCACTGTAAAGTGTAAGTGATATACACTCATTATTTGCTTTGTGTAATAAGCAACGGAGGCCAAGGGTCTGTTTATATCCCCTGCTGGGTTTGATAACCTTAAAGTGCCCCCCTACTTCTGAGCAATACAAAATATGATGTTATGGTAAATAAGAGTTTTAATGTGTGTTTCAGATAAATTTTCTCTGTAAATTTGCAAAGAAATAATTAACATTCTTCTCTGCATGTGTGGAAAAAAAATCCAGTCTGTTCCATTCACACAGCTGCATAACACAGTTGACTGTCCATACCCCTCAAATTGACACAACATGCTGCAAATGACCTACGCTGTCTGTCATCTGTTGGCATCCAAAAACAGGTGTGAGGGTCCCTGTCTCTCCATGAATGATTGATGGTTGGTTTTACTCCCATCTGTTTCTACCCTGTCAGAGTCACTTGTTCTTTACACCATAGCCGTCTTGTGCAATTTAAAGGAGTAATAGGCAAGCTTGTTCTATGACTTTTCGTGAGCTGTCAGGTGAACTCCTTCCCTTCCCTTCCCTTCCCTCACCTTACTCTGCTCAACTTCACTTAATCTGCCAAGTTCACATCCCTCCTTGGTTCCTGCACCCATGAACCCAGATTGTGGCCTGAACCTCCAGAGTGAGGCAAGTTTGGCTCGGGTGAGCATTGCTCAGTTTGCAGTCCACGCTTCTCTTGTCAAAAGCATTTCATGGTGGCTTGAACAAAGCTGGATTCCTTTTAAGCTTTTTCATCCAAGACTGTGCAGGGACAAAATGATTTTTCAAAGTTTGTGGAGGCACAACTGCTTCAATTACTAACTTTAAGTTAGTTGCAGCATCTAGCAGCATTTATTCTCAAATGTTGTTAAGGGTTAATTTAGGAATTTTGTATCTGTCTATATCACCTGAGTTGACATAAACACATTTGTTGTTGCAGTATATCATGAATATTTTAATTTACAAGGAACATGCATTCTGGTCATATTACAAGAGCTAAGTAAAAGTTGATCCCTAACTCCCTTAAGGGAGGTTTTTTTCAGTGACTAGGCATCGTATAAATCATACCTGTCAGCCTTCTCTTCTTACAGCAGAAGGGCTAAACATCTTACTGTAGGTCCTCTTGGCTAACCTACAGGCTTCCCTTTTCCCCTGACACTGAGTGCAACTTACAGGCGTGGGGGTGGGGGTTTGCATCGCAACATGGTTCTCATTCACAATTGTGCACAGACAGATCCAAGTATAGCAGTGCCACATAACATGAAGCCCAGTCCTTTGAGACTTTTTCCATGAATATTTTTCATTGTCATCACAAGTCTTTTCTTCTGCTTTTAAAATAAAGCACCTGTGAGCTCTTTCTCCTTTTTTGGACATCTGTGCAGTCCACTGTGGGCCACTGTTTCAGCGAGTAAATGCCATTGTCATATGAAAAGGAAAAACTGTACTAATGAATGAGCACTGACACACTTACACACTGACGAAGTTTTGAATACAGTGACCATTTTGACACCTAGCAGGCGAGTGACGGTGGTAGGCTTAGCACTTAAAGGCTCTCAAATGTCTCATAGCTCCAGGCAAAGCCAAGCCCCCACCTCAAACACTTGACCCCTGCTGACGTAGGCTGTCCATTTACATTTAGGGACACCGGCTCACTCCATTCTAGTGTGGAGTGAAGCTGGCACTGTGACTGAAGTGTGACAGAAACAGTGAAGTGAAGCTTACTTTACTTGTGTTTGAAAGTTTTAGACGTTTCAAATCTTCATTTACATCACTGGTGGCTGGAGATTTTTGATCTTGAATCACCTCTGTTAAATTTTTTTAAGGGTTTCTGTATAATTAGTTTGCACACTAACGGGGAGCACTGAAGGGTAGAGCTGGCTACGATTTTTGAAAAAATCTTTTTGTCTGTTTCACGGACGTTATTGGATAGATTTTTGTCTCAAGTTGGTGTCTTAACGTGATTTTTATATCACTGGAAGCCATGAGTTCCTTAGTCAACAACTCAGGCAACACTGCACACTTTGACCTAATCCAAAATCGGATTGAGTCACTTAGCAGCAAGATGGACAAACTCATCAACATTCAAGAAAAGGTCCTTTATCGGCTTGATGGGATGTCTCATGACATTGATGACATTGAAAAGGATATGGAGAACCTGAAAGTGGACAAGGAGGAGATCCATTTTCCACCTAGGATGGTTAACCAAACCCAGGTCGTGGGACGAGAAATGAGGGAGATATGTAAGGAGATGAGCACCATCATAATAGCGGTGAACCAGAGGTCCGAGCAGCAGGCTCAGAAGCTTGAGGGAATGGAAAAACTGGTCCTCAGCATGCAGCAGATGATAAGCTTCATCGGGGAGACGGTGAAGAGTTCGAAGGTTATGGAATTGATGTTCAAAGGCTCTGCAGCTCGTAAGGGCTCCAAATCCAAAGACAATAAAGGAAAGCAAGCCGTTAAGAGGAAATCGACAGACACAATAAACAAGAAGCTTGACAAGGTGAGACTATGAAATATTACGTTGAAAATTTTAGTCTTTTATACCCTGAATAAAGTTTTGGATAAGTATAATCCAAATTTTATTAATGTTGATATGAATTAAGGGATTTGGATTTTATCAGCCTAGATTCCAAAGTATACTTTCTCAGGTATCACAACCCATCAATTAATTAGGATATCTAGTCTTGTCCTTGTCAGTGATGCAAAAGATGCTCTATATATTCCATGCTGATTCTGGGATCTTACAGAGATCACGTAGTTCTTGGCAGAACATTTGAAAATGATCATAGCAGCAGATTTGATCACTCCAGCAGTTCTCTTGCCTACGAATGGGACTTGGCTTGTGTTTTAAATTCCTAATAAAATGAGCTGGGTTTGTGTCTGGGATTTAGGATGTTTGCACTTGCCAACTGCTTATTGGAGCTAATTTTATAGTGTGAAGTAAGCCACTGCACAATAAATGTGTCTCTTATCATATTATACTATAAATCTTAATTTAAGTCACATCTGCACATCTACCCATGCCGGGTACAACATGGCTTCCTTGGTGTGAGGCCCAGTCTTGGACCTTCCCAGCAGGGCACGAGAGGGTCTGTGTGAGGCCAGGGGTGAAATGTGAGTTGCTTGGTTTAGAAATGCTGTTTTTGGACAGGGGTCTGTGGATGTTTTAGGTCTAAACAGGTTTTAACCCCTCCAGCTCACAGGGAGTCAGGTGTCGACAAATTGTGATGAGTCAGTCTTTCTCCCCTTCTCTTCGTGACTCACTTACACAAGGCACATGTCTGCCTTGTGTCTGCTTTGTGAACACTATTAGTCTCTCTTATGTCTATTTCACATCTGTGCCAGTGAGGACATGGTGTATTTTACATCTCTAGTTCCCATTAGTTACATTCTGTTTTAAAGTGAGTAGCAGTGGGTACTATCTTAGGTCTCAGGACAGGAGGATTTCTTGCAAAATCATCAATCCAGCAGCACAAAATAGCTCTTCATGAAATATTATTTACAGGCCTGCTGACAATGCTGCCACAGTACCATTAATTTAGAGGTAGCAGTATATGTCTGTTTATAACACGGCATGCAGTGTTTTAGGAGTTGATGGAACAGGTTCAGAAAAGTAAAAATATACATGTATGCATATAATTACAGTGAGGTTACTGTTGCTCCATTTTGTTTGGCCCTTGTACGTCAGGATGCGATGTTCAATTCAATGTTTTATGTTTCAACAGCAGCTTGGCTGAACAACAATACGATATGACATGCTACGATACGATACGATACGATACGATACGATACGATACGATAAACCTGTGTTGTAGGTTTACACTGAAATGTATTATCACTAAAATTTTACCTAAATGTTGAAAATATAACACACAATAAATTACACCTCAAAGACATACACAGTATCACATTACTTACACCGTTCGTCTTCAGAAACTAGGTTGCAGCACACTGATTATAGTTCTGCAAAACGATAGACTGATGAAAGTTCTTAAAACTGTAATGTCAAAATGAAGGGACTCAAATTTACCTGTTGTAGGGCAGAAGTTTTCCTTTTTTGTTTAGAACATACAAGGGGATCAGAAGAGATACTGTTTACAAGTCTGAGTATGCTCTTGTTTTGAGTCCTTATAATTCTTGAGACACTGAAGTCACCTCTGAATCCAGCCCAAGGGGTTCGGTCTTTATTATACAATCAGGACACCAATCATGACCCTGCATAAAGGTCACTGAGTGCTGCTTAGCATCAAAGGCATGAGCTGCACTTTCAGACACCCTGAAGCACTTTATCACCATACTCTAATCACTTGCATAACTGTAGTGTTTAAAGTCATATCTCTTTTCCTCTGTGACCTACAAGCAGAGTGCAAATTCACCACCATATTGTGACATCATGTGACAAGGTTACCACATACTTCATATTTTATTGCACAAGTGTTTTTCATTTGTGTCAAATGAGGATATTTAATTAAAGCCAATTAAAAAGTCTAGATCAAGATTTATGGCCATATTACATTCTGATGATTAATGAACACATACTAGTTTTATGGCTTCCATGTAACCCACATTTCAGGGGATTTCTGTGGCTGTCAGAGCACATGTCAGGTGGTCGCTCCATCTTCCTCCACCTCCAGAGGTGTGAGATATCTTACGTGTAATCCCTGTTACTATGGCCTCTCCACACTTTCCCCAATCTCCCATTTAGAGTTTCGAACTCCAGAAAACACAGCTGTCACTGGGGAAACACTTCACTCCAAATATACCCTCTGCTGTTTACCTCACGACAGCATACAGAGAACAAATGTGAGACACCCACGGGTTCAAGACAGGTTTTTCCATGCTAACCTGATCAGAGAGTGTTTAGTGAGGTTCCTCTGCAGAGAAATTTGAACAACAGCCTACAGTTGCCCGTAATATTTTCCGCTCAGGGTCGGCATGGCATACCATGGCCGAGCGCGACAAGTGATAAGCTATAAATTCACTGCCCTGCTGCTGTCTATCCATCTGCCATGAATTATCAAAGGCATGCCATTAGAAAAGTCAGTCTGCGCATGGAGACGTGCAAAGGTGTTGCTTATGTTTTGCCTTTTTTCCATTTTTTTAACTGTCATTTCATCGTGTTATTAATTTGATGTGGTTCATTTGTTGTGTTGTGTGTTTTACATGTCACCCTAACTTCAACCAACTCCATCCAATTCTGTCATTTCATTCAATAATTAATTTTGATTTATGACTCATTTGTACAGTTCTGTGCTGACACTGTCCTACACTTATTCTTAATGTGTTGTTTCATTTCATGTGTGTTTGTATAACCCTACTAAGTGTTGCCATTTGTCTTTTTACTAGAAAATTACCTCTAATAAAGCTGTTAAAGGGAATCGGGAGATTATTCCTGCATGTGAGCCAAGTCCACAGCCTTCTCACAAGATAAAGCTCCATGGACCAAAGCATTTCCTCGCCTCTCGCAAATGTGGAAACTTTGTAGGTTTACTGAGACGTACCATTTTTTGCATGTGTAAAGGAACTTGTCTTTTTATTATTTAATATGTAAGTATGTTTTATGTGCTTTTGCTTCTCTGGCTGGTCCCATGTTTTAGTTTTTAAGGCTGCCACCATTCTGTGATAACTGTGCTTATTTTCATGATAAAAATTTAACATTGGGAGATTTTTGTATAGATATAATAGAGCTGTGCCAGACTAACATTGGCAAAGAAAAAGAACAACTACTTGTCTCTAACATTTCATTAACTTTTGAACAGTGAATAGTAGCTTAATTTAGTTCTGGTGAGGTAGAAAAATCTACTAAAATCATAAAATATAGCCTGCAGTGAGACAATTGGTTTTAGAATTTATAACCTTAATGTTTAAGATTGCTGTTTTCACTGCTTTTTCATTTGGATCTCACAGCTGAAGGACCATAAAGGTAAAGATGGAACAGATAAGCCCTCTTTGAGCCCCAAAGGTCTGAAAGCTCAAAAGAAGATGAAGCCGCCAGACACAGCAGGTGGGGTTTCAAACAGCAGCTATATGGAAATGAAAAGCATGAGTTTGCTCATTGCTTCTGTAGGATATTTTGCCTTTAAAAATGTACAGCTAAATCTTTCCAGAATTTATATTTCAACACAGAAACTCAGTCAAAAGGGCAAAGTGACTTACTGAGCCACCTTGTATTTTGTCCTGTTCTTCATATTTATGCATCTTAATATGATGGAAAGTTATGATGACTATTTTAAAAATTTAAAATCAAATATCAAATTGTTGTTGATGTTTGTAGAAAATATGTCATTGAAGAAGAAGGCGTTGCTCCTTGAAGAGGTGCAAAAGCTCAACAAGGAGAATGCAGAGAAATCAAGTCAGCAGCTCACCGATGGATATCTGGACCTGGAGGCTGGAGTGCCTCCGAAAGATCAACAACCTGATGTCCCTGCCTTCAATCTGGTGGACTATCTGCGTGAAGACTCCCAAAAGGCTTTGAGTGAGAAAGAAGAAGCTGTTGGGGCAGTTATTAAGGAGAAAGTTGATCAAAAGGTGCCAGAGGCTGAGGCAGCGGTTACAGAGAAGGAACAAAAGCTCGATTCGAAGGATGTAGTGAAAGCAGAAGAAACAGCCCCCATCCAGGAGGAAAAGAGGGAGGAGGTTGTTTCTCCTAATGAAGAAGAAGCCAAAGCCCCTGCTGCAGATAAAAAGGAAAAAGAACCAACTACCACAAGGTAGTCTCTGCTTAACCTCAAATAAAATGATCGTTATACTCTATGCACTCTATGTATTTTAACTATCCAGACATTTTATTGTTCTTTATGACTTAATTCTTAAATGTATTAGATAAAGTCAATCATATTGCTTTAGCTTCATCCTCAGTATGTTCCAAAAATACACAAACTGTAATGAAAAATAAACAAAATAAGTAAACACAGAACAAATATTTTTTTCGACAGTGATGACCACAAAGATGCCTCTTCATCTTCAGAGGCAAAGCAGGACCAGATCCTAAAGGTCACCAGCACAATTACTGAGTCTTTTGTGACCGAGGAACACTTTGTAGTGGAGGAACGCACAAAGAGCATAGTGATAGAGGAGGAGGAGAAGAAAGGAGAGAACGAGGAGGACGAGCGGACGCTTGAATCCGAGGGCTGGGCCGTCTTCAAAGCAGATGGAGTTGAATT
>JAPZDZ010000004.1:13766671-13776940 GCA_029783805.1 Acanthurus tennentii | reverse complement strand
TATTTGCTTCTGTGTTATTGTCTGCTGCAATCATGCAAAATGTAAATATCATTAATATGAATTTTAAAAATGTTCTCCGTATAGATATAAACCACGGGAGAAGCTGCGAGTGAACTTTGGCACTCCAGAGTTCCTCGCTCCTGAAGTCATCAACTATGACTTTGTGTCTTTCAACACAGACATGTGGAGCCTCGGCGTAATCACCTACATGCTGTAAGTAAAGGAACAAACACAAGCACACGCATTAACAAACTACCTCTAATGGCCGTCTGTCTCTTCCTGACAGGCTGAGCGGTCTCTGTCCTTTCCTTGGTGACAATGACAACGAGACTCTGAATAACATCTTGGCCTGTAAGTGGAACTTTGAGGAACAAGAGTTTATAGATACGTCTGAAGAAGCCAAAGACTTCATCTCCCGACTGCTCATTGTGAATAAAGGGTATCAGTCTTCTCATTTCCATTTGTCATCTCTTTGTTTTTTACACATTGTGTTTTTTTTTAAATATGCATAATTTCTACATGTCATTGTGTTTGTTATCAGTTGGAGGATGGGAGCATCCGAGGCCTTAAGACATCCCTGGCTATCTGACCCAGTGCTTCATCATCGCCTTTACACAAAGGTAGAATATACACAGTGAACACCTGCATTTATTTTTGGTGCTCTAACAATTTCAAAGCCCAGTGTGTAGGATTTAGTGGCATCTAGTGTTGAGGTTGCAAATTGTAACAAACTGACTATGCCTACACTCACCCTCCCTCCCCAAGTGTGTTAGAGGGCCTACAGAAGCTGCAAAAGTAGCAAAAATTGCAAAATCCCCTATTTTTGTCACTATTAAAAGCTCATTCATTTACATTCAATGATTAAGTAATTAAAATTAATAAAACAAAATATAATATCATGTTTATTTAAATCTTTATGTTTCATAGTCCTGTACTTTTTATTCTAACTGATCTCTTATTGATGGCTTTATTTACAGAAAACTATGTGCAGATCACGAAGATCATCGTGTGTGCCTGTGCCTGATAGCTAAGGTTTGTCTGCTTTTTTCCTTTTTGTATTCTAAATAGAAAAGATGTTCATGCCTCTCAAATAATTTCTCAAAACATCCACAAGGGGGAAGCATGTCTCAAATTTTGTGCAGGATAGCCCTGCAGAAACAGAAACAGCAGAAACAACAGACTGACTGCCTGCCTGTTACAATTGCACATTAACTGTGGCCTTTAATATCAAACTGTCCTTTTTCACCTCTGATGTTTATTTTTAGGGTGACAATGATGCGATGGCTCCAGCTGTGGCCACTTGGACCAACCCTCCTGTCCATGTAAATGACCTAATTTCAAGTCCATACCCAAGTGACATGGGCTGAAATTCTGGCTACCCTACAAACCTTTTCCTGACCTGTGATTCACTATGCTATAAGCCATATACAAAATCAATATACATAAAAAAACAGTTTATTAGTAGATATTGTCATCATGCATTTGACTGTAGCATTTTAAAATGGTGCTAATGTCATAATCTGACCTCGCTTCATAAAACATATAAAATCATATAAGCGCTTGGTTGTGTTTGTCACCTTAGCCTTGAAAGTTGCATGTGCACATTTTACTATCTACATTTTCTTTGAATTTCCTGTCAGTGAGCCACCCTCGTACAGTATATCTCTAACCAAACACATTGTGCTTTAAATGTCTACTGCTGTTTTCACTGTCTGTTAATAGATAGGAACTTTAGAAAAATACCTCAGCTATTTCTGGATGAAGGCTCCAGCATTATTCATATTACGTGACAGCAAAAATCTGTGTTGCATCTTTTTCTGCCAAGTTTAAAATATTACCCAAAATCCTTTTTTGGGCTGTAAATAATTTCTTAGCTCTAGATTAAAATTCAGATTTTCTTGTATACCTTAGGGAATGACATTGCTGGGTGTGTGCTGTATACATGGACTGAAAGAAATTTGTGTGGTTGGTGTCCTGAGCTGTGGTATGTGCACTTTATGATGTTATTATTATTTTTAAGACATAGATTATACACGAAGCTTCCATATTGCAATTGAAAATCCTAATTTGGGCAGATGTTAATGAATAAAATAAACAATTTTAATTCATAACAAACACTTCGGCAACACAGTTTATGTCTTATCAGCTTACTGTATTGTTTTAACTCTTTGTGGCATGTTTCTATATGTTTGTGTTTTATTAAAGTAGACATTAAAGCTTATACTTGATACACAGAAAAATAACTTTTTTAAACTTTTTTTTAAAACTACTGTATGCCTGAGCTGTCATACCACTATAGTGCTACTTTAGCTGCATATTCATGCAACTAGATGCTTTTTCCACAAAACAGTGTCATCTTTTAAATGCCTTCTGTGAAGGTCCACTGACTGAAAGTAACACACAACCTACCTAATGTTGCCTACACGGATAAAATGTTGTCGGAGCGACCTGTACATTTACGTAGTTTTACAAAGTAACATAAACTGTTGTTGAACACAGAGTGCTAGTAAAGAAGTTGTCTTCACCGATTTCAAACTCAGCATGTATTTGAGGAGTGTGTACACATCCATTAAACTGAAATTATACCTGAAATGAAAAAAACGTGTCTGTTTATTACTGTTGTTTGAAGTTCAGCTTGATGACATGGAGTTCTGCTATTTGTATCCAAATATTTGAAGGGTTTCTACATATAAATTTAATTGAAGTAAGGAAACACAAGCGAGTCTTTAATAAATACTGAAGTTTTACAAACAAAGAGGTAGGAAACTCTATCAATAACTTGCAGTTTTAATTCAGGTTTAATTACAATATCATGTCAAGGACTTGTCTTCTTGAAAGTACAATTTAATATTTTTAACAGCAGGGATCCTGTCCTTTTTATATTCCGGAGGAAGTAAGTTAGACAATGTGGATTTGACTACTTTTGCCTTTTAATACCGAAAGTAACAGGGGTCTTAGTGAAAGTTTGTTTGAAAGGCCCCATATTAGGGGATATCATGAAATGTATCTATGAATAAGGTCTTTCTATAGTAGATTTGAGATTGGAATTAAATGTCTTGGAAGAACAACCTGCTTAAATGTCACACATCTACAGACATACAGCTGAGGTCATGTTACACCCCCTCTATAACTAACTAATGTTTTTATAATCTCATGATACAAATCCAAAAATCTAAAATCAACTTAGTTTTTTTTAGCATTGGTTTCTTGGACAGCTCTCTCTATCTGCGATCAGAAAACAGTCTTTATCAGGCATTTTCTTTCTATCTGTGACACTGCAGTGAACTATTTTTGGTGAGAATTTTACAATCTCAACCCCGGTCTACTTAAACCTTAAACACACAAACACACTCTTACTCAAGATGAAGGAACAGTTGATTCCAGGAGCCTAATAAAGAGCATCTGAGGGAGCCAGTGTGTGTGATACAGTTTGTTCACCTGAGAAAATAAACCGAGTGTGTGGTGGCATGATGATGATGTCGGAGGAATGGGGCTATGGCTCAGATATTTTGGTGAAAACATGTGGCTATCGACGGTTTTTACAGAGGTCACAGGAGAGGCTAAGCTACAGGAAAAAAAGAAGAATGAGAGTCAGGAAACAACCATGTGAGATTGTGAGGATACATTTCGAGCTACATTTCCACAAAGTATACCTTAACTTTCTGCCTGCTCTACACATTAAAAGACAGCAAGGTCTTATTTTACAGAACCCACAGGGTTAGTCAGGAATAAGTGCAGACTTCATGGGGGAGCAGCATAGGAAATGTGTATTTAATTGTACAGAAATACCAGAAAAGCAGAATGTACCACCAAAAAGTATAAAAACCCAGTGGACGACCACTTTTGCATCCAACAGTTAAACTGTAATGACCATAAAACTGAAAGGGCAGATCAAATAATTCCAAGTTTAGGGTTATTATTTTTGTAAAATAGATTTATATAGCCTTCACTAGGCAGTGATAAGAAAAATGAAGAGAAAGTCGAACTGTCTTCCATTCAAAAGAAAACCTGATATCGTCTTGAGCCTGAGCTCCTTTTGTGGAAGTGGACAAGAAAGGAAACGTGCAGCTTAAAATGAAAAACTTCTTAGAGACATTTAATAACCATCAGGTATCAAAGCCAACTGGGAAAAAAGCTGTAAGGAAGTAGGTTTTCCTGGCAAAAGGAAATGTTTACCATGTGGTTTCCTAATAGCCTGGCATACTAGAGAACATTTGCAATTTGGTCAGGTACCTCTCAGTTAATTTCTTATTTCCAATGGGCATTATCAGCAGGTGCTGACCAAAGTTCCACTTAAGTTGTATGGACGATAATCAGTCAAAGCAACAACACTTGTGATGTAACACTTCGCAGCAAATACAAGTTGGCCTGTGGCTTGGTCCACTTCATGGTCCACTTGGTCGACTGGTCACAGATGTCCTCAAATTAGAGATAAACATTATAGAAATGCAGTTGCAGAATCTTGATTAATATTTTATCAAGTATTTGACAGTCTGATCTGAGCCTGTTGAGTTTTGCTGTACTAATCTGACTCACTGGATGTAGACTGTGAGTATGAGTCATTTATTGACTGCTTCAGTTGGCACAATCCAGCCCTTCTACTATCTGAGTGTCATTTGCACTACCCAAGACTGTGATTGGTAAAAAAAATAAAATTACGAAGAAAGTTTCTTCTTGTTTAGCAGAATGGGTGCTGCCAGACCGTTCTCCTGCACAGACACAGTGGTGTGGAGATAGGTCTGCCTATGCAGTAGCAGTTGTAGTAGTTGTAGTTGCAAAACATGTGACATGATGTGAGAGCCTGACCAGCAATGCTCTTCTGTCAGACACCGTATCAAACCTGTTGCATTACGTCTGTCACATTATCAAACAGACAGATTTTCTTTTTGACTATTTTAGAAATGTAACTACACTACGTGGGTATAGATTGGCCTTTTTTAAGTGAAAAACTTTAAAAAATGTATATAAAACACAAGAATCAGATTTCATTAAAATTCCTTTAACTCAATTAAGAACTGAAAAAAATCTAAAAACGTCAAGGCAAAAAAAACCTCCTGTTTCTTTAGATATTGAATGTAAGCAAATAGAAAAAGGCAGGAAATATGTGAAAAAATGTTTATATCAAGAGAAAAGTATTTATCATTTTTTATTGGCTATTGTACATATTTAACTCCATCATGTGGACCATTGATACAGAGACTGAATTTAATTGATATGTCACCCTTATCAAAAATAAACAGTTTCACATCCTTAGAACACAACAACCTAAACATGAATCTCAAATACTTTCACCCTGCTTTCCTATTAAAGACTGACAGCTTTGTTTAGTCTACTATTTGTTTATTTTCACACATCATTTCATAAGACACAAAAGGTCCCATGTCAGGAACGGTTCAGAGAGAGTTCATACATTCCTCCATTACAAACACAGGCACAGTCTGAGTCAGTCAATAGCCATTACTCCGAACATGCAAGCCGTTTGGCAAAACAGGTGATACTGATTTCTTCCAAGTAACCCCCCCCCCCCCTTTTTTTTTTTTTTACTTTTTTAGCATAGCTTTTCAGGAGCCTGAGGGTTGGAAGCTGAACACAAGCTCTCGCTCTATCCCTGGTCCAAGGCTCAGGTTGGAATGGTGAGAAATTCAATTTAAGAGGAGAAAAAAGCCTCCTAGAACCCTACCACCCCGCCTCACCCCTAAGTCCCCTCCATCCACATCTCCAGGGGCGATCTCGAGAAGCCAAACCAAAACCAGATGGACTTATTGGGCCTAAAGATAACAAATAGTGCCTGAGTTCCTGTCAGTTAGAGACCACCGGAGCTAAGAAGCTGTGGGTGAGAAAAATAAAATAAAAAAAACTTACTGAGATGTCTACTTCTTTGTTCTAATATATAAAATATTATCAGTATTGACAAGTATTATAATAAAGTATATATATGAATGTAATGGAGAACCTGGGGCTGAAGTGCATTTGTTTGGTCTGGAGTGAGGCTGGTAAGAGGTGGGAATGCTGGCTGTATGGTTTTGGTGTTGGTGTTTGTGTTGAGAGAGGGTTGCGTTCAAAGACCAGCTGCCATCTTGGCTTTAGGAAGGTAGGCTGTCAGCAGTGACCCGAATCTCTGGGTGGCATGCTCTCCAGTTTGTTAGTCGATACACCTACCGCCCACACACACATAGTAAGAAGGGACAGAGAAAAAAAGAGGAGGGCGACCCCAGAACTCCTCACTGCCTCCCTGCAGATTGACTAAGAAAGTGTCCTTTGTAACAGGAGTTTCCTGTTCGTAATTAAAAAATATTGGGCCCTGCTCAGAAGGGAGGAGACGAGGCCTGGGGTTGTAGGAGGCTACGTGAAGGGTAATATTCCCTGCTCCAGTCTTCGTTTCATGTAAGAGCCCTGGAGCTGGCCCTGACGTTTGTCCAAACAAGAGGCGCTCTCTCTCTCAAAGGAGGTCCGGAGAGAGGACCAGCCGGTTCTCAGGGCCCGAGGGCAGGTGGTTCTGATTTGCGAGGGGAGGAACAGACCACGTTTATGTTCGGTTAATGGCAGTACACGTGTCGTCACATCCAGTGGTGGGAACATGCTGAGTGAGTGAATGATCTGTTTTGAACATCGCTGAGGTTTGCAACTGATAAGAACACAATGTCCAATTATCCTTTTTCTGGTTTTCTCTCTGATATGTCATCTTGAACCTGGACAAAACTGATAAGAGCCAGTCCCTGTGATGTTTATTTGAAGACTTTGTGTCTTGTGAAAGAAAAAAAGGGTTGTAAAAAATAAAACAGTTAAATTCTTAAGCAATAAAACACACCCTTATTCAATTTGAAACACCCAGGGGTTTTCCTTCTGGAGCGTTGGCTGCTCTTGTAAGACCAGAGGCCTGTGGTGGCTAATGTTAGCTAAGGTTAGCAATGTTTGCTGGGTAAGTGACTCTAATTTCTTCTTTTCTTATGCCATGGTCACATTATATTCTAGCATTTTAGCTATCATTGCCCTGTAACTGTGACTTGAGGCCACAGTGAGGCAAAAATGAGACAATGAATGTTTTTGTAAAGACAGGGTGACAATGTGTGAGGGTCACTTGTGATGAGTAACCAACAAGGCATCATCACCTGAAGCTCCAATTCTCCTTGGCTTTATGGCACTTTGAAGCAGGTCTTGGCCTTGTTTAGATTTCCAACTCCCAACATTACTTCTTCTACACTTCTTTCATAGGCCTACATAGTGTTGCTTTCAGCTGAAGCAGGCAGCTGTTTTGCAGCTGCACCAAAAACTCGCTGTTCAACACGCACTCAGCACCAAAATTAGCAACATGCATCTGAAAATTTTTGAGCGCTGAACAGCTTTAGAGCCAGATGTTTCCTTCAGAAATTGGTAGAGACCAAAAATGGAGCTAACAGAGAGTCAATACTGGATCTACATCTATCAGAGGGATACAAACACATCTCCAATCAACACTGTCACTCTGCTGGATGTGCAAACAGACAAAACCATGCTAACAAGCTCAACACATATAAACTGAAGATGATAATATAACAATGCTGTCTGTAAGGCATGTTAACTCTGCAACATAGGAACCAAAAACTTAGTCATGACAGGTTTGAACATGAATATCACTCTTGTAAGGGATTCTCTATGTCTAATGTTCCCTAATTTATAGACTGTTTAATTAATTTTAGGTGCTTTGAGTAAATCAACAATTTTGTAAACAGCCTTTATGTTCTGTACTCTTTGTCTTTTTATCCGTAACAGTACAATGTGACTTTTGAAATGAAAACAGCCGTCTCCCACCCACACACAGATTGATTTCCAGACAAGTGGGAAACACAGCAGCTCGCTGTGTCCAGTGTTTTCAGTCGGTGGTTTAAACGCTGATCAAATAGCCACGCTCAAGCCTTTAATGATCTCGGAGGTTCCCTGCTGATGGGTCATCTGCTTGGCTCCATATCACCTCCAAGTTGGTCCCTACTGCTGGTCAGGCGGTCCCACAATGGGGCCCTTTCCATCAGCTCTGTATTTACTCGTCCCTCTGGCTCACCCCTCGGCCTGCACGGGGTCTCTGTTCAGTCTGCCAGCCCTGCTGAGAGGGCTCTGTGGCCGAGAGAGCCATAATCCATCAGGCCTCTCAGTGTGTACGTGCTTTACTCTTTTATGCTGCGGCTCTTTAGCTCTTGCTGAGGAGCCTCTGCTGAAGGAACTAAATGGAGCCAAGCATCTTGTTCAAACAGACCGAAGGAGCATGTTCTCTGTGTCTGAGGTTAGTGTGTTAATACAAACTTGTGTGCCGGCGTGGGCGTACGAACATGCTGCTTTTGTGCATGTTTTATCACTTCAGGCCTTTTTCCAGCCAGACAAATGAACTTCTTCTTGACCCCGCATCCGTACGAACATCTACTCATCCTATCCACAACATACCCGTCATGTTTTATTGGATCCCCTTTTATTTACTCCCATAAACTCACACTCGCCCACACACACATATGCTCACATTTCTTTCATACGTTACAACACAGACATACATTAGCTTCATACGTGTCCATATTGCACATCTCTTGGTTATGTTCTTCCATCCCACCCACGGCGTCTGTCCTCCCTCCCAAGGTACAATGATCGATGAGCTGGGCCCTGGTCTCTCTGCAGCAGGGACCGCACCGAGGGGAAAAAAGCCCTTAGCCCGTTCTCCATCTGCCTCCTAAAAACAACTCTCATGGCCAACAAAAACACCGCACAAGGCATTCAAATGGCAACCCGTACGGTTGTTGCTATTGTAGTGTGAAATGTTTCCCACGATTTAAGTCAGGAGAGGAGGATTCGATGGATGACACAACCCTGAAACTGAGAGACAGGGGTCAGACCGAGGTGATGTGCAGAAGATGTAATGATTTAATTTCTCTCATGACAGGTTTATCTTGTTGAGACGTGAAAAGTACAGCACGGTGAAAAAAAAAAAAAAAAAAAAAAAATGAGCACAACTTTTGCAACGCTGCATATTTTGAGAAACCTGATACGACCACAGCAGCCAGATAACCTCATTTGTATTATTGTTCAGCAACATCAACATCCAGCAGGGTTTTGATCACAGAGGGGCTGGTAAACCTTAAAGGGGGAATCACTGATATCTGACCATATTTAAGCTAAAAATGCATTGCTGGTTTGTTCTTGGTTTTTGCATTTTTTTTTGAGCCAGCCTTCATTTCAGTCCAGTCTGCTTTTAGACAGGGGAAACAGGAAAAGAGTCACAGTGCTGCGGTTCATTCTTCAGGCCATATTCACTTGACCACACAAAGAGACCATTTTTGAGGGAGACATTTTATGTGTTGTGTGGCAGGCAGCGCAGGCAGAAAAGATTTACTGTGTCTGTGTCTATTCAGGGGCGTTTTGGATGATGTTCATGCTCTTACTGGTAGAGGCCGGGGATTTATTACAGTTTGGAAATAATATCAGGTAGTTGTTTCTGACAACACTGACTGACAGTGCTGCACTGTAACAGTTAAACCCACAAAAAGTTATTAATATACAGTTATTTTACAGTTCTGAGGAGCGGTCCAATTTCTTCATATTCTATCAAATGATAAAGTTACATTATACACAGATGAACAGAAAGTTTTAATATCCGTCTTCTAAATATTTTTACTTGTAGGCTACACTTATTTGGTGTGACATGATTATAGCCAGTTTTAAAGAAGCATGTTTTACAGATCGGGAATAGGCTTTAAAAAACTTTTGTTAGAAAAGACATTTTAAGCACATTATGAGTTAAAGGAAAAACATTCAATTTGAATATAGAAATGTGATTTTAATGCATATTGACAGTATATTATTTTGTAACCTGTTTTATACAAGCATTCAGTAAAATAGAAAATTATGTTTTATTTATTAATTATAAATGTTTAATAAGTACATTTTACACAGAATTTTATTATTAGTAACCAACAATGTATACATAAAAAGATAACATGTCATTCAGTGAATCCACTTGAATGATTGCCAGAAATTGCTCAAACATTTTTTAAACATGGCAAAAGTTTAACATTTTTTTCTATTAGTTATATGTTTTTGTTTTGTTTAATGTTTTTTTTGTGAAATGAATTGAAAGTATTTGAGCTATTTTTCTTTCACATTTTGAAATGAGATCATTTGTAGGATCATCATAAATGCTCAATTCATTTAGTTTTAGAATGTATTTTCAGCTATATAGACTTAAATTATTGCCATAAATGTAACTGCAGCAAATGATGTAATGTTGCATAATAGCTAACTTTATATCCAATT
>JAPZDZ010000004.1:13733480-13743830 GCA_029783805.1 Acanthurus tennentii | reverse complement strand
TATTTATTTCTAACCTGAGAGCACCACACAATCTCCTCCACAGGCACTTTAACTGTCTCCCTCTTTCTCTCCTCTTCTATCTCTGTCTCTCATGCGCACACATTCCTGCATTTAATGTCAGGCCTTTTCTCGCTCTCTGAAGCTATGCATCAGGCAGAATAGAGAGCTGACCTCAGCCCTTTTCAAAAGGAGCCTCTAATCCAGCCTTCTTAACTCGATTACTGAGTGTCAGAGGGATCAGAGAGTCTCTCTCACCTGTCATCTATCACAATGATGAGACACAACTCTGAGCCGTGTGGATTCCTGCCAGCCACCAGAAGGAGACACCAGAGGAGAGAGAGAGAGAGAGAGAGAGAGACATTTAAGGGAGCATTTAGTTGTGTTTTATACCTTTCTACATGAGTAAGCAATTACAAATGTTCAACTTGCCCGGCTTTTGTCTGCTGTATCAGTCTGTTTATTTCTGTTCCAGTCATTTCATATAACCACAACACTTCAAATAACATTAATACAGTGCACAAATTTGAGTACTGAGTAGTCACTGGGATATGAATAATTCAGAACTTGATTTGTTATGTCTGGATATCTCTTAAATGAACACAGTTTATAAATAGCTGAAGATAAATATAGTTTATAATGGCAATTTACTTTTTAAAATCTTGCATAACTTAAGAGCAGACCTCAAAATATTTTTTAAATAAAGCATTTTGCTATACATAGACCATAAAAATCAATCCAGTTACTTAACAAGCCGTTCCTGAACTTCTTTATTTATTATGCGGAGGTTAATTTGCTAGTACTGATTCTGTGTTACATCCTAATCAGTTTCAGGAAATGCAGTCTTACTAGACCGTGACTTATTTGTAGACATCAACTCTGAGCAACCAACCATCACATATCACAATTACAGCTAAACAAAATATTATGTACCATTACTGTGAAATGTTATCAGTTAATATTAGACTAGCAAGGCTTTTTTTTGACTAAATGACTTTATTTTTCCCTGGAGAAAAAATGTGAAGTATGTCACTAAATTGTTAAACTACATTGACTTATGAAGAAGTTGGACTAGGGTTTCCTTTTTTCTTTGTTTTTGTCTTTTCTTTTTAAAATTCAAGGATAGGATTATATTTTATTAAATGTCTTGTTACTATAAGTTTTTAAAAGTGTCTTGTGCCCCTGCAGAGTGGGAAGTCTCATGCTTCCCTTATGGATGACTGTCTTTCCTTTTGGACTTGTAGAAGAGGAACAAGTGGCCACCACTGGAGGCAGCGATGTCAATATTTCAACCATAGCTGAGTCTCTTTCTTCCTTTCACTGCCTGGCATGTTGTGTGAAGGCAGGAAGGAGAGGGATTCACCGGTGGCTCATTAAAAGCCATTAGGGAGCAGCACACAGACAGGATGCGGGCAGTGAATAGAGGAAAGCAGGGCAGGGCTGAGGACACTGTTACTCTCTCCACCGCCCACCCCTCCGCTGCCTCCTCACACACACACTCACACGCTGTTATCTTCTCCACACAGCACTTCCTATGGCCCCACACATATTCCGACAAGCCACTGCTCTTAGCTCTGCCAACTCATGTCTCACACCCCTCTGACCCGAGTCTGTGACGAACAGGCCCGGCGATAACTCGTTCCTCACTCCGCTGCTTTCACTATCTCTTTGTCTGACACCTTATCTCTCACTCGCTCCCTTTGTTTGTACATCTCTTTGCCCTTTCTCACCTCAGCCTCTGCGTCTCTTTTGATAGTTGCCATCCTTTTGGCACAATGCGTACAGTGATGGAGCGGAAAAGCCTCTATAAAAGCAGAGCAGGCTGCAGTGCACAGCCCCGGCGTACTGTCTGGGGCCTGTGGGTCACAGAGTTATAAAAAAAAAAGGAGGTCTGTCAGGTTGGGATCGTGGCCCTGTGGCGTCAACAGAAGCTCCACCTGAATGTGACCTCAGGCCTGGGAGGGTAGAGACAGGAATTATCAGTGGCTCTGGATGGGGAGCGATGAATAAATCAGGAGGGTTGTCCTCTGGATAAATCTGTGAAATGTGTGATACTTTAGTGTTTTTCCTGCCGAGCTGGCCTTTTAATGGATTGCTCTAGAAACAATTCACACTACTTCACAACCTGAACTTTTTGTCACTGAGGGCCTGATAACTTTTTTTTAATCCTATCATCTTCTCACTACACAGTCTGTGATCTCACTGGAGTGTTTGAAAAACAATAGCAATGTCAGAAAATTCCACAGACATATTAGAAATGATCAATATAAGAGAATCAGATCTGATGTCAGTTAAACTGTAACAAAAATTCCACTGCCAGAAAAAAACATTCTTTTCTTCACTCTAACCAAATACTTTTCATACCTAAAACTAACCAGACCTTTACCCCAAAATAATGAAAAAGTTTAAATAAAATTGTGCAGAACTGTACATTTCAGCATATCTGTAGTGTGCAGAAATGTACAATTCCATGATGAATTCTTGGCAACTAGGTTGCACACCTGCATCATGCTGATGATATCAGATGTGTTTTGACATTAGACGCTGATGATGCTTTAATTTTCAAGTCCCTCAAAAATGTTTTTCTCTCCCTTTCATATGGATGTACCACTGATAATAGAGTTTTTTTGCCGTGAAGCATGAGACAAATTTTGTTTAAATTAATTTTTTTTTATTACATATTAACAGATTATGTATTTTCAAAGGGGAAAAAGGAGGAGATGTGCTCTCAATAATTTTAAACTACTCAAATGAACTTCTTGTAGAAAAAAAGAGCAGACAATTAACATTTAGATTAGAGTAACAGATTTCAGGAAACATGTTTAGAGGGAATCAGTTTCTTAGATCATCACTTGTTCATTCACAAATACTTAACAATATTGAGAGCTACTCAACTTTCAACAGCAAGGTTCTGAGTGCTCTTAGAGTAAAAATTAATAAAGGAAGAAGACAAGTTCATATCAAACATCTCAAGTGTTCAGTATTTTCACCCTGAGATTCAGGACACACTCCTCAGACTTTCCTGTTTTGGTTTGTTGATAATCGGAGGTCAAACCTTCCTTGCATTTGCAAACTTCTTTTGCTCCTCCTGCATGCATCGATGCATCAGGCCGTGCTCTCTGAAACCACACCTTCCAACTACATGCTGGCTTCTCTTCTCCTCAGCTGGGTCCTTACCCAGGAAAACGTCAGTACATCAGACAAACCCAACAAATCAAACTTAAGCTAATGTCAGTCAGTTTTCAAAACATAAACAGCGATCTCCGGCCGAAACATGATGTTCTGCAGGTGCTTTATTGCAATCAATGAATGTGTCTTTAATGTGTTACCCCTGGAGAACCCGTGGACTAATCAACATCTCACTTACATTATGAAACACCCTCTATTGTCTTCACTTTCCAGCTCTTTCTCTTTGTCGACCACATTATTGCATTGACTCATTGACACGCTGTAGAACGAAACCTCTACTTCCAGTAATTACAAACTCTGAGGACCTTAAGTCACTTGACACCATTGACCTTGTTAATTCTTGGAAACTCTTCTGTTACACTTCACTCCAACACTGAGTCAGGAGTCACACTGGCACTGTTTAGACAAAAAAAAAAAAAAAAAAAAAAAGAAAGCTGGCTGCAGTCTGTAGTGGAATGGCTGAGTTGTCCCTGGCCAAAGACAAATATAAATATAGCAGTGTCATTATCTGCAGCAGTTAACCGGGATCATTTTTCTCCCCGGCCTGCACGTGCTGCTTCCAGGTGTTGCCATAGCAAGTAATCCTGTTTTCTCAACCGTGCTGCTCTCGCTGACAGAAGTTCCACACTGGAGTTTGCAGGGGTTTAGGAAAATCAAACATCAGTGCGTTTGGATGAGCCAGGCTCTGTGAGCCTCGGTGCTCATTTGGTGCTGATTGCTTGCATGCAGTTCATCTTGTATACATACATTTAAGTATTTAGGGCAGGTCTGTGAGGTGTATTTAACAATTTTGTTCAGCTGACAAATTTCCACATCATTTATTGGATCTTAATGGTTGTAAAGTTGAAGTAATTCTCCTAAAAACTCCTCCAATATGTGAACATTTAATCAGTATCAGACTGGTGAACAGTTGTATCTGCGTGTTGATGTTGGATGAAAGAATAACAAAGCAGTTATTCACACAAGGAAATTCTTGCTCCATTTGCCGCTTTAAACAAGGTCAAGAATACAAGCTTGGCTACACACCAAATGAGTTCAAACTACTGATTCAGAGCTCAAGGATACTGCAAGAATTTCCGATGCGGAAATTTTAGAAAGACTGACAGCCCTTCAGTTGATGGACTCCAATCACTCGGCTAACCTGCTACATTCAAAACAACTGCGGTCGAATGGAAACACACTCATCAAAACAGTGGTCTCACACAAAAGAACAAATGCAGCAGAAACATAAAACTGGAAGATATGAATTATTTCTGGTTGGTTATTCCAAAATCATACGATCTCGCTCTGTTGAGCTGCAGCAGTTTACCAGATGCGATCTTGTGAATGGAACTGCACATGGAGAGACAATAAAGGCACCATACAGAGAGCATTTCTCACCACCGTCACCACAATCATCTCAATATGTGATAAGTTTGTCTCCTGTCATTGTCTCATTTCCTGTTCTTAAAATAAGAGCCCATGTTTCCTTTTATCCACTACTTATATGGCAGCCGCCCACAAATTACTGGACGGGGATACTCATTCCAAAGCTATTTGTCAAATGAGTAAATCAATGCAATATGTTGCCTCGTTGGTCTGTTTTCAATGTTTAGTGGTCTGGGATATGTTGTCACATGCTCAGACAACATTCCTAACTACTACTGTATCAGCCCTCACTGGCACAAAAAGCTCAGAGTCGTACAAACTGTCCGTTATTGATGGGCAGTGAGGCCGGATTGACTTAGTATTTTGCCTCTTCATCTTCCGTGCCGATGATGGCCTGACTGCACAAAATCCCCCTTCAGGGGAATACTTCAATCTGTTTGTGGTTTGCAGCTGGATGCAGGTGATGGAGCTCTGCTCGTAGCCTGGGAGACAGCTGTGTGAGTGGGACTGGAGCACACATGAGGCTAACAGGCTTTCTTTAAATGTGTGTAGGCATGGTGAGCAGTTTCTAAACCTTAACTGTGAAGACCATGAGATAAAATGTCAAATTAAATTTAGCTCAGCAGGGAGTGAAAAAAAGGGAGAGATACCTGCAATAGGAACATGAAACCAAAATGCTGAATGATCGATCAAATGATTAAAAACTTTGCAATGTAAACACATTTTAAGCATATAAGAATCTAGAAAGTTGAGTCTACAAATTGCAATAAAGTCCCCAATTAAACAAAACAAACTGCAGATTGCCCGTAACATGTTTCCTAAGATGTTTTGATTGGGTCTGTTAATTTGGAAGGAAATCCATTTGCTAATTGATTGGTGCATATTTTGAAACAAAGCTGCTGATTGGTTTACTCATGGCCTGATTGCTATTTATGTTACAGTTTCAACAGCTTCCTGTTGGGCTATATAGTCATGCAAAACAGGGGTTCACTCTCCAAACACTCATTTATGGTGATTTGATCAGGATCAAGACAGTTCAGTTGCTGCCCTCTAGAGAGTTGATCAAATTATCTCAAAAAGGTCTATTCACCCAAGATTAGAACCAAACTGGAAAGCATGTATCATATATCCTAAGTTTTACAGGTTTAAAAAATGTTGCACTTATAAGTTTAAAGCTTTGTGCTGCATTTACACAACAATAAAACCTAAAGATTTCTTAAATAAAAAGGGTCTTTTTAAAAATGATGCCATTTTAAAGGAACTTCAGCATTACTCAGCATATTCTGCAGGTCTCATCCTCACATCAGGTCCCAACATGCTCCTCAACAGACAGACAGGTGGCAGCAGAGAGCCATGAGGCCACTGCAGCTGATGCCCCAGGGTCCACTGCACAACACAATTAAAATGTATGTGTCTTTTATTCCAGTGCCAGCTCCATCCTTGTGTCACTTCTCGGGACGTCCAGATTTCAGAGGACAGCAAAGCGGCTCGAACGACAGCAGCAGTGAGCAATTAAAAATTGACAAAATGCAGGAGGACATCAGGATGAGGAGATTGGATGCAGGCCTGCAATAAAACGGTAGAGCATGTTTTATATCATTTGTGCTAAGCAAGGGTCTCCTGAAATGCATGCAAGGCATTAACCTGTGTTTTATTGCACATTAATAAGGATAAAAACTTGGTACTAAGCAGAGGAAAAAAACAGGATGATAAAAAAAAGACAGAATTTTTGAAAAATTTCTTGCTTGTTGAACAAAGCGCCTATAAATCATCATGATTCTCTCTGTGTCTCGCCCACACTGGGGACACAGGGAATGTTTTGTCAGGATTCCTGTGTGGTGTCAGCATTGTGGCACAGGGGAGTGATTTAAGGGGGCATGGCGTGCTTGTCATGCCCCCACGCCTGACTGTTCCAGTCTGCCCTCAGAGTGTGTGCAAACAAATAAAGCGCCGGGGCCTTTTTAATTAGCTCCAGGGCAGAGATTGACAGCTCGTAGTTGTGGAGATAGCACAGTAACCAGCTATTACTCTAAATATTTGGTACGTTGCACAGTTGAGACCATAAGCGTGGGCTTTCCGGAGGCACATTTGTGGGTGGAAAATTAAAAAACAAGTCACAATGTTATTAGCAATTTTACAGAATCCACACACAACAAATATTTTGTTTCATTCCTTTCAATATTTGCAAAGCTTCTCTTTTTTCCTACATGTGGTGGAGGGTTTTGTGGCATTTTTATATACGGAACTATATTTTCTGATGAAGCCAGACAAGTTGGTGAGAGATGCTTTTAATACAGCTGTAATTTTTTTTTCTTTATTGTGTCACAGAGCACCGACACTGCTCGCCCACACAAGGATACCTTAAAACAATGTTGATGTTGACCCTAAGGGTATAAAGGTCAGCCTAAATCACTAAGCTACAGCTGGAGAGGGACAGAGTTCAGCGGGGGTGTATAATGTCTGGTTATTGAGCTGTACATCAAAATTTAGAATTGAAATAAAATACAAAAAGAAAAATTGTGATTTTCTTGCATGTACTTAAAATTTTAGTTTATTCCTTTTAAAACTAGTAATGATATAAACTTTAAACCTTAAATTAAACAGCAGAAAATAAAGAATAAAATAGATTAATTATTAAATTTGATCGTACAAAAAAACCCAAATAATACAACGATTAAATGACAAACTGAAGACGACAGTTACAGCCTGACACTTTTTTAAGCAAATTTCTAGCTTTTGATCTTAAACTTATTCCACATAATTGTTGCTGTCATCGAATCAGTGTAATCCCTGGTTAATGCATATCTTTATAGGTTTTTAGAGGTTTGCTAAGCTGACAGTTTTGGCAGATGAAGAATAGAACTTTTCATGACATGTGTTTGATATTAAATTTCAGTTCTATGCATAGAAATCCTACAAAACTCTCTGTGAACAACACATTTCTTTTTCCAAATATTACCGGCGTTTTGTATCTGTAACAATATTGCTTATCCAAATGTTACACCATGGAACTGCTATTTATTACAAGAGAGCAGCTGCCGTCATTCGCAGCATGCTGACGTTATGTTGCTAGACAAGTAACAACATGTGTCTTCTTGATCTCTCCTCATGCTGAATAATTGGCATCTTTTATTGGTTGTGTGGTTTTATAAACTTTTTTTTTTTTAAAAAGGACTGATGTTGTTTTTTTGGCCTCTTTAATGATTAACCCACATTTTAAATGTCGGCTCTCAATGGTACTTCTGTTCCTCACGTAGCCTGACCATGACCTGGGAAATTTTTTTTTTGTTCAGGGCCATGAAAGTCATCATTTACATTGCATCTGTGCGAGGGAATATGTGACGCTGATGGGCCTTGTGTTTATTTAATGCTGACTAAATGACGGGGTTCAGGCCTGCAGCTTCCCCTGCTCTTAAGATGTAATTATAGGGGATTCCTTTCCTGCACAGGAGCTTGATGTCTATATTGAAATCTTCATGATATGCTGATTCATGATGCATTAGGGTTAAGCAAAAAAATATTTAGCATTGTTTTTGGTCATTAGCTGTTTTTTCCTGTTGTTACTTTAAATTTAAATGTATACACATGTATTTCTTGTCATCTTATCTAAATTATCATATTATAATCATGCAATTACATTTTGTAAAATCAATTTATTGACTGAATGCTTAAATCAACCAAGTGCAAACAACTGAAGGGGGAAAAAATGCAGACTTCCCAGCATTCACAGCATTTGTGACCACAGAAATCTTTTGTAATTTTTCCCTAAAGAGTAACAGGATGCTCTGTCTGTGTAATCAGATGGGAAATAATGTTGCGATCATCAGGGTTGGTTTTTGTACAAGAACAATTAAAACACATTTTTTCGACCCCCTTCATCATAATATTTAATTTGGAAAAGTGTGAACAAATACAGATAAATGAAATACATTTAATAAATTTAATGAATAAATAAGGTATTTTCATTTAACTCCCCTGAGGCTGAATCCAGCAAATGTGCAGTTTCAAGAATCAAAGTTTTGATTAATTAATTAATCTTTATGTTTTATGTTTAAGGTCTTTTCTCCACTTTTTATTTATTTATGCTGTTTCAGTGTATACATGAATAGGATTATGGGTTGGAAAAATTTAGCAAAAATCCCTTTCCACTGACACGAGACCTGAATGCTCAGTGTGTGAATGGAGTTTTTTTGAGAGCTACAGACGATCAAGTGGAGTTCCATTCTCTTATCGATCTCCTTGGAAATAAATTAATCTGTATAACTTATCCCTCTCACCTTGCTGCCTCCACCTCTGTAAAAATCAAAAAATGGAGGAAACATGTTAAGTAAGGCCTCAGGAACAAGAGCTCATTACAGAAACTCAAAATATAATTAGGTGAATCAGTATACAAGTTATTCAAACATGAAACTTTTAAACAGTAACGAGCAAAAAATAAAACAAATATTATCTATCAGTCAAAACAAATTGATCATACTTTTTGAATTTGATTTCTAATTTTAAGAGATTTGCCTGTTTAAATTTTAATTCAGGATAGAATATAGTTTGAACATTATTCAGACTGAAAAATAAATATTTTGGTTTTCCTCTTCTGCTAAATTGTTCAAATTTGTCTCAAGCATCAATATGAAGGCATTTTACATTTTATATTTAATGTTTACTATTTTATTTGATATATTATAAAATAGAATTCATTATAAGTTAAAGGAGTTGATTGTTTAAAGAGTATTTTGTCCTGCTTTTGTAGTGGATGATAAATTTGCTTTTGATTGTGCATTTGAAGGGATAATAATTTATTTGCTGCATTTTTTAATTATACAGTTTAGTAATCTGTCTTTTCTATATATAATTTAGTATTAATATAAACAGGTTTGTGAAGAAAATAAGAGTACACATTTTATAACCAGAAATGTGAAAAAAAAGTTTGTAGAAACCATCTCTCAGCCAACGCAAGTATCTGATATGTTTTAGGGTTTTGTTTTTTGAGTTCATGTGGTCTGATGTTTATTCTAAAAGCGCCTGCTTTTGTTCTGAAAAAGTAAAATACGCAACAGGAGAAAAAAAAATCTATTCTTTTTTTTATGCTTTGGTGTAGGTTTGCTTATTGTCGGCCGATTCCCACTAAAAAGCAGCAACAATGAATATTTTACACAAACATTACAGACAGTAAAACAGTTTTGTCCAGTGATAAATTGGAGTATGTGGAAATAAAAAATATAATGTATATGGGCACAGCTGAAATCCAAAACGGGGTTTGTTTTAATTTTTGGAAAAAGGGAACCTGTAAAAATTGTTGAAATTAGTCATTTATTTTTACAAATTTGATGATAAATATTTTGTGTCATATGGATATACTGAAGCATGTATGAATTTGCTAAAATCCTTATAACTGATTGTGTCTCATAATAGAAAAGAACCTTCATTTATATATATTATGTCAGTGTTTTAATCCACCAAAATTGCTTTTTTAATGTAAAACAAGACGTAAATAAGGGTAAATAAAGGTGTCAACACTGGCCCTCCCATATGCCTGTGTGTGTGCTTGTGTGTGTGCTTGTTTGTTAGTTTGTTTGTTTCCATGTCCGTCAGCTTGAATCAAAGAAATAGACTCAGAGGGCAGACTGAGAGTGACGGCACAGTTGAATTTGTGAAAGGGTAACGAAGCATCTCTGACGCAGACAGACTAAACAGAGACCGTCAGCCTCACAGACACACACACACACACACACACACACACACACACACACACACAAACACAGACGCACACACACACCTCTTCAGGTTCAGGTCTGCCCT
>JAPZDZ010000004.1:13674571-13687591 GCA_029783805.1 Acanthurus tennentii | reverse complement strand
GTGTGTGTGTGTGTGTTGGCATATGGGGACTGAACAAAAACAAGACTGATTTATTTGATGGAGAAGCACAAGGATGAAGATAGGACAGATTCCCTTTGAAAGTCATGAGCCAATTAGTTCATCACAGTCTTCTCGCTGCCTTGCACAGCAGATACAGTACACTGCAGCCAGTGAGTGTCCATCCTCTGTGGGCATGAATTTACACAGATGGTTCTTATATCAGTGGATTAGAGAGCATATTTCCTCAATAAGTGAAAAAACAAAGGCTTTACTGAATTTATTATGTCTTAATGGAGGAGACCTACATCAATGTATATTTTTGTGTGAACGAACCTGGATTTTTCTTTTTGTTTTATCAGTGGGGCTTCAATGTGGGGTCAGATATTTAGAAACAAATTCCTCAAGTAGGATCTCTGGTCTGTCGTATCCCTGAGCATTTTTATCTGAAACAATATTTTTTATTGTGGTTTCAGCTAGAAATTGGCTTGAAGGAAACAGATGTTAAAAATAAAATGTGACATAAAATCCTACGTGAAAGCACACAGAAATATTTAACTCAAATACATAACTAGCAATCTATATTAATTACACAAATAATACTTAATACTTAGCTAACCAAATAAAAAATGTTATATTGCCTGTATATGTGCCTGACATGCTGTACATTCATATTATTCAAACATGAGTATTTAAATTAAATCAAAAATAAGAACAGCTTGTACTTACATAAATACATACAGTACATGTCCCTAGTTACATAGATCTACTGAATTACGACTGAAGTTAATCATTCAATTTTTCTTGTAATTTTAACAAAAATACATCAATGAGACAACATATTTAATTTTTTTATTAAAATTTTTGAATTCTTGCTCTCATTTATTGTCATCTTTTTTTGTTGTGTCAGCAAACCTGGACAGTGCAGAGAGTCTGTGACAATAATCAATCATAAGTAAAATATCTGACATTTGAAAATTCCTACATGTCTACAGAAGCAGTGTAAATTTAAGCAAATACAAACATTTCCTAGACGAGCAAAGTCAAATGTATACAAGTCATTCTTACATGTGGCAGAGTGTTAACAGTGTTGGTGGAGCTGCCTGGACTGCCTGTGCCCTCCAAGGTGAGCTCTGTCTCCAGCAGGCAAAGGGGACCATGGGAAAGCTCACATGCCGATTAATCACAGCTAATGAGCTGGAACAGTGTAGCTCGAGCTGCCGTCCATGACCATTCCATGACACACACACACACACACACACACACACACGCACACACTGCCATATAATGTCAGACACAGACAAACGTGTGAAGGACAGAATAACAGACACATATTTTACCTGTAGTGTTAGTCTGACATTACATTCAAACATGATCTTTGATAAAAAAGGACACATCTTTCACTCTCATAAAAGCAGCACTATTATGATTAAATTATAACATTTAGTTGATTTATTTTTATTAGAGAGTATTATCAATTAATCAGTTGTTATCCAGTCTTAATCACATTCTTTTGTGTAAAATATATATATTTTTTAATAATCATATCACTAAAATTGTTCAAAATTTTTCAAGAATGAGAAAAAAGAAACTAGTCTGCCAGATTTCTTTCCTCAATAATGTTAACAAAATTACAAACTTACCGTTGTGTATTCATAGTTCTTGGCATCAAAGTGACCCCTGCAACCAGTTGGTTGTAATGAACAGAGTTTAAACAAACAAGAAAGCAGAGCGATGAATGAGAGACTGAGGCAAACAGAAATAAGTGATGTCAGGTAGAAAGTGACGAACGACAAAGTTGAGGTTGATAAATATACTCCAAGTATTTTTCAGTGCTGACAGGCATACCATTCTCAAATGTGTGTATGACTCAATTACATGTGTGGGCAAGAAGTCAGTATCTCCATATATGGCAGTCCTTAAATCTATTTTTTGCCCTCTATATTCTGCCTAATGTACAGTTATCACATCAAAAACTAAATGAACCAATGTGGTGTAAGCAGGAAAATAATAAAAGCATCATCCCTTTAAAAAAGTCCTACATGGTGCAGCTGTTATTATTTCATGTTACATATGGCCAACCGTACATAATGCGGTTTCTCGACCTCTCTCTGGCTACTGAGGAAGCTACAGCTGTGGGCCTCTTATTGTAACAGTAATCCTTGTGGCACATATATCTTAAGTGACGCTTGTGAGTGCACATTTCAGTTATCATTCCTGGAGGCACGTATATCTTTAGTCCGACTTCTGTTGCGGTATAGCCTGTCCTTGCACCCCGGCAGGTGATGCAACCGAGAAACCATGGAAGCTTATTGTCATTTAAATTCTTACTGTTCAGAAAATAGATCAGTTTGTTATTTGATTACAGTCTCTGTGGGTGGAGGTCAAGAGGGTGCAGTGGTCTGTGTGTATAGGGAGCTATTCTATAGGCTGTAAGTCATTATGGGTAATCTATTTGACAACAGTAGAGGCACTGAGGCATCGGGTGTGGCCTTATGCCACAAAATCATTTTATTCATATTACGAATCGCCTCAGTCTGGGATTACAGGTTTAGATTACAGCCTGATGCCCACATGTTATATAAGGAATCCAAGCCTGCAGACTGCAGTGTGGAATGTATACCTGAGCTCCGTCATATTCAAGCTCTTACAGATACACACAGATGCACTTTTTTAAAGACACACCTGTCTGCAGTTTAAGAAGCGACAAACGGAAACTTAAGCGAGTAGTCCCTGCCAGAAATTTGTGGTATGGGTGTTGTGTATGTCATCCAAATAAAGGGAGGTTTAGCCAAATCCACCAACTGCTGATGGCACATATCCCATAGTGAGGCATCCAAGCCACAGGAAACCTCCCACCATAACATGCTGTAGTTAAAATGTTATTTCGGAGTCTTGCTGCTGCAGTCGTTTCCCAGTCACGAGTGCTTTAATTCAGTTTAGGGAGTCAGTCTTTGGTTTGAAGGCAAATGTCCACCAATTAGTCATAAACATGCCTTATTTAAATGGGTAACTTTTTTGTAGTTGCTCACATTATAGACTGCATTGACTCAGTGTCACTAACAAGCCTGATTGAAACAACTTCTTTATTCATTCTACTACATAATTCTCAAATAAACCCACAACGTTAGTTCCATCAGTGTGGGAAGAGAGGAGGGTGGGGTGACCTCTCTGGTGTGTTTCTAATATCTCCCCAAAAATCCCTGCGGGCAGAATCGTCTTGGGTGTTCCAGGGTGGACTCTTGTGTTGTTATATTTAACGGGTTCCCAGCACAGAAAGCAGGGAGGAGAAAGAAGAGGAAAAGGGAGAAAGAAAGAATGCTGTGTGATGGCGCACTGACTGCAGAGTATCGGCATGACCTGGAGGTAAAAGCACCCTCTGTGCTTGGCTTGGGGTAAGATCTACGTTGCCCTTTCTCTTCCCCTCTTACTCTCCTTTTTCTCTTTCTTGGTGGGGAGGAGGGATGTAGGTAATGAAGCTTAAGTGAGCCTGGTGTCTGGTAATGTAATATACACAAAGCCCTTGTCAGGTCTGGATCCAATAATGTGTCATTTACCACGTCTGGAACAGATTGGCCCAGATGATCGGAGTGAACCTTTGCCCGGGTGAAGAGTGCTCAGCATCCCTCGGCCTGAAGACCTTACAAGCAGGTCCTTGCCTCTAACCATCTCCGTTGCACCTTTACATCCCCTCAACTCATCTTCATTTCTTGTAAGAGCAGAGGCAGGCTTCAAATGAGAGAGTACATATAAAGATTTGTGGGACCATATTTGATTGTTTGTCTTAGCTACATAATTTGTACCTTTTGGTGAACTTGAAAATGTTCCTCAGAGTTGTTTTTTGTGAGCAGATGACCAGTTGTTAAGAAGGTACTGAATGAAATTTGCAGACACCTTAAATCCTAACCACATTCACACCAGGACAGGGCTTACCACACAAATCTCAGATGGTGGTTTTGGTTTACGAAACACCCCAACCTGTCAGAACTTTCCGATGCTTCAGACAGCACTTTGAGGCAGGCAGTGGTATTAAGGCCATTCAAAGCCAACTCCAACAAGAGCACATTGTGACTGAACCAAAAATACAAAACCTTCTTCATCCAGACAGCAAGTGCACCTGAGTGCACCTAAATTAACTGGAAAACATGCATTTTAGAATAACTACTTTTTAATGCTGAACAATTATTTTACACTGACATCCCACAGCTAAAGACACACAAGACTAACATTCTGCTATCAAATTCATACTCAAAGACAAAGGTAGAGGTTTACACATTGTGTGTTTTGTTGGAGAATTGAAAGTTTTTGCCTCCAAATCAGAGAATTAAAATATAAATCATTAAGAGTTTTGGTCAGTCTCATCAACAAGCCATGGTGCATCAAATCCTTTTCTCACTAGTACTGGGGTGCCACAGGGGTCTATTGCTGGTCTATGACTGTTTGCATGATACCTAAATTTAAACATAAATAACATTATTCCTCCTACTCAGACTTTAAAACATTTGTATGCAGATGATACAATTATACATGTCCCTAGTTGCACTCGCCATAGGCTCGACATCAGTCTACTATTGATGCTTCTCACTTATCTGTAATTTAAACGAGCCTATAATTAGGAAGGTGTTCATTTGTATATAAATAACAGTCAATACTTTAGAAATTATGTAAAGAGGTGTAACATATTTTCAAAGTGATTGCATTTATCAGCTCGTATCCCTTCTTGATTTTTTTTAGTAATGTTTACTTAGGGGGACAAAAGGTGAGTGATTAAAACCAGCTCATGGGGTACATGTTTGTGACACTTTCAAAAAAAAAAACTGAACAACTGGATGTAATTAAATTCCAGATCTGATTAAAATCAAAGACTTTGATGTAAAGTGGTTAAAATCACTTGGACTTTCAGACTAGCCAAAAAGGCTATTTCTTTTGTTAAACATTAAGCAAACCATCATGAAGTCTCTCTCACTTGAAGCTTTTGTTTTCACAGGCACCAGGGTGGGCATACGGTATGAGATCATGTTGCTAATGACTGGTAGTAGTGGACCGTGTTCTAGAAAAGCAGCTTATCATCAATTTGTAGCTGAGGGAGAGTGCGTTTGCTCACAGTGGTAATTACAAACGCAGGGGCCAATGAAGTTGCCGGAGAGCAGGAAGTGCAGGGCTAGAAGGGCATGTGTGTGAATTTACCACTTCGTCCCTGGTTGCCTGGGTCCTGGGCGCAGCCCCCGGCCCACACAGAGAGCAGGGGGCCCTGGAGGTCTACAGCTGTGGATGAGAGAGAGGAGAGATACTTGGTGTGGAGGCAGAGAATTTAGAACAGCCAAGAGTTTAGTCCTCTGGCTTTTTCTCGTTATGGGGAGCTCAGTACGGACTTTCCTCACCAACTTGGATCTTTCATAATGTATAAATTAAAAAAAAAAAGAACTGCACAAGTCGGTGGGAAAATGGGCAAAAGTGAGATGCCATGAACAAGAGAAAGGCTGTGCCTATTTTTATCATTTCACCTTCCTCGATGTCAAGGGAAAATACAAAAAATGAATGTGTTTTTGACTGAAGGAGGGACAGAGGAAGAGTACGAGGTAAAAGGAGGGAATACAGAAAAGATCTCTGTCTTTAAAACTCCCACTCCTCCTATTACATACTCCAAATGTGCAATGTTGTGCTCACCCAGGCGGAGTCGTTCTGCAGGCTCCTCAGGAGTATTGTAGCTCCCCTCCGCGGCACAGCCTCTGATTTAGTACTGTTAATAAACATGATGTAGTGCTTACAGTGATTGTTCTGACAGGAATGTTTCTTTTTTACTTCTCTTTTTCATACCTACACACAGTTTCAGTGTTTGCATGTGGTGCTGAGAGAGAAGAAGAAAACGTGGGGCTGCATCGTTTATTTCAGACTCTAGCCGCTTTAATTATTTAAGCAGAGGACACAGACAAATTCTTTTCGGGCAGGTTTAACACCATAAAATGCCACCCCATTTCCCAGAATCATTACCAGGTCGGTTTGCTGGCTTTCTGGAGAAAACCCAGCAACTTGCTGGATCAGAGTATCAAGGAGACAGGGCTCAGATCTGAATGTGTAAGTATAATTTTTTTGGTGTTTTTTCATTTTTATATTTAGATTTCCAATTGCACATTGTAGTGTAAAATCAAACCAGCGACCCTAAGGTTCACTGTTGTGGGGTGAAGTCATCATCATAAGTATAGGTCAGGTGGACAAACCTGTATTATAGCTGTCATGATATGCAGTGACCTTGAAGTGAGGCAAGCTTTTGCTTCTAACCACACAGAGGAATCTATTTATCAGATCGTGTGCTGTATTCTCTGGAGTGATCTCTCACCACTAAAAAGACAATTTGATTGTTTCAAGTCTCCTAAAAAGGCAACCATACCCAACAAGCAGGATTTATGATGTGCCTGCCAGCTTCTCCCTGGTGCAAATCTTCCAGCAACATGCTCCCAGAGCCCAGAACCCACATGACCAGCCACAGCTGGCTCTTATTACAACCCTATACAGTAGCCATTCTTTTTCACTTACCCCCCACCCCCCACCCCTGTTTGGTGACGCTTATTAGAAATGTAACATACTAGTGTAGGAGTTTGTTACAGATTTATGTGTCACAGGTGTTCTCTTAAGGAAAGTGCAGAAGGGTTACGGTGCAATCTGTGCCAAGACATCGTATCTACATGTAGGAAGGGAGGAGTGTGAGGAAAACTCTTTTCAAATGTTGGCTTGTAAACAAAAGCATGTGTGGATTGGATTGGACTGCTGATTTGACCCACTGTTGGTAGAAATAGCCTTTTTGTATAACTTTTTTGTGCTTTGAATGTGAGATATGTTCTATAAAACGAATGCTAGACTGTTCATGACACATAATTCGTGACACATGATTGACAGTACCCTTACTAATATATATTGTAATTTTTAAAGGATACACTTGTTAGCATACATTAAATTTCCATCACAGTACTAATTTCTCCAAAAAAAGGCTACATAATATGTGCTGAATACAACTTTCTTTGTGCCCTAAGTTTTAAGAAAAGTGCACCAGTGAATGTTCTTGCTGACTCGAGTTTTCATTCTCCATGTTGTAAGGATTGTCTGTATTCGAATGAATTTCCAAAGCTGCCTCTTGATGGACTTTGACTGGTACCTGGTGTGTCTGCTGCCTGTCTGTCAACACCAGATATCCTGAGCGTGAGCCTGTGTGCCGGCAGACCGTTTCACCCAGAGTCTGGAAGCGCTGCCAACACATAGGGGTGAATCACACTCCTGCCCAGAACATGTAACGGGGTCCCAAAATTGCTCTTGACTGACTCTTGGCGTTGAGCGAGCATGAACACATTTGAGAACAGAAAGCATTCTTGTCCAAGCTACACAACATGTGACCAAAGGTGATGAGTTCACGGACTAAGCTTTGAGTCGTAAGACGGGTTCTCCTCTCTTTCTGTCTTTGCCAGTGTCTTCAGATGTCATGGGCTGCTCTCCCTCAGAAGTGTCCCTCCCCTGCCCCTGTCTCGACTCCTCACTTTGTCTCACGCTCAGCTACACCTCTCCAGTTACTCGGCACCACACCTCCTGGTTGTTATCCTCTCAGCCTCTCTCCTTTGACTCCATCCCCACCCTCTCATGCTGAGGGGGGGACACTCAATGCCTTTAATGTGGCCTTGGCCCCATGTTCCTCCTGCCTGTCCAGCTGATCCTGAAACAGTTTGTCCCAGCTCCACCCTGTGTGATTGATGGTAGGGATGCCCTCTCCTCTCACCCTCCATGCCCCCACCATGACTACAGGACAGCATAGCGTTTCATGAGCTCATCTGTTTGGCGCCCAGGAGCTGCACCTCAAACGCAGGCACCACTCTTGTCTCGTCCCCCACGACTCCCTGGGGGACGCAAAGCATGTGTGACCTCCCTTTACCCGGCCTGCAACCCCATCTGCACACGGCCCTGCAGCACCCTTACTGTATCATCACTGTCTCCATTCTCAATCCCTCTGACAGCCAGACTTAAACTCTCACTAAACACCAGAATATCCCTTTACCCCGCAGTCAAATTTTCATTCTAATCTTCTCATTATTACACGGATGCTACCAAATTAAAATCCTTCAGTTGATTCCCTATAGGTGAAATTTCTCCTGCAGCGTTTTCAATTAGCGCTTAAAAAGTATGGATGCGAATGCCAGAATAATGAAAGAGCATTGTTCATGTGTTTTCGGGAGGTTGTCAAGAGGCAGTTCTTTTAAATTATGTAATCAAAAGAAAACCATAAGAGTGTGGTTCAGGTTAAAGAAAGACTGATTTTTGGAATAACAACTAAACTGTTAGGTAATGTTTTAATAGTCATAGGCAACTTTGTCATATTTCCATATGTGAATGGCGTATGATGTGTTATTAATCTCTTATTTTTGATTTTAATGCCTTTCTTCATTTTAGCCTTGCTTTATCATACAGTCACTGTTGTGCATGCTGCTTCTGACTCTTGCTTTGCGGAAACACACAGATGTCCCGTTCTTTGATCAATTAATGTTTTAACTTATATGTTATATGTTTGTTAATCTGACCAAACGTTGAAAATCCAAACATTATTGCTTCATCCTCACATCAGGCCAACAAAAAACAAAGACTTACCATTTTTTTTAATTTGGTTTTGACTGATCAGTTATTTGTTTCTAGCTCTTGATCTCACAATCCACCATGAAAGCCTGTCATTCTTCCAAAACAAGTCCCTCTCAGCTTTACATCCAGCTGCCCACCTTACCTTAACCTCTCCTCAGGAGTCCGGGAAAGGCCTGTCCTCCTCTGCATGTACTGCATTCCAACTGGGAAGGAATCTGAGGACACTGATCACCTAATCTCTCCGACTGAAGCAGCACCTGTTGGTTGCAGCGCTGGAGCGGAGGGGAAATCCAGATCAGTGGCAGCTCTGTGTTGACCCGATACATCTCCCTGTGTATCAGATGGTGCTGGCTGCTGCAACCGCTCATTAATTTAAATGGACAGGATACATGATGGACTTCAATAAAAATTTATGTGGACCTATACGTGTTTAAGGGGTTTCTCATACCGCAGAAATATCACAGTTTCCTGGAAACTTTATAGCAAGTCTGATTGCTGTGAGGGCACCGCTGAGGGAGCCATCTGACCCGATTGAAACAGGATCATTCATGTAAGAATAGAGCACCAATGAAAAGACATACAATACAGTCCATGAGTCCTGCCTGACAACCAATCACATATCTTGCCCAGCTGTTCATGCGGTGACCATGTGCCGAAGAGGACCCTGAGAGACCGAGAGCAGGGACATAAATCACCCAGGAGGACGCTGCAGTTGCTGCAGTGTCTGCACGTGGTGAAGACATCCAGATTTTAGCAACAACTTCTTCTGAGACCTCGTTATTTGATGTTTTTGTGTTGTTATTCTGTTTACTCTTGTTTTTTTTTTTTAAATGTGTTTCGCAAAAATAAATGACTTGCTGCTGAAACTAAAACACTTCATTTTCTTAAAGTAATTCACATTGTCAATTTCATTAGAGCTGGCAAGCAAGTCTTAGAAACTGTGATGCTTGATTATTGGTTTTAGATCATTTCTCACAAAGGGATCCATGATTCATGTTCTTTCCTAGTCTCTGAAAATGGGCTATAGGTGCGCAGATTACATGATATGCCACATGTGTTTTTTGTGTAGACTACAGTAGGAGTGTACTCATGCTTTGGTTCATCTTGATAAATGATCTGGATTGCTCTTGGAGTGAGCTTGTTAATGTGGCCAGAGGAGGTCTAGTTTTTTTTTTTCTCTTGTCCAAGGTTATTTAAACTAAACCAACCATTCCTTTAAATGTCTCAAATCCCGTACAGCATGGGCCACAGCCTTAATGCCTGACAGAGGAACGTTGCTTTGCATGTAGCCTGATTATTATCTGCTATACAAATTGCTAGCAGCTGGGTTGTTCACGGCTGACGGTCCCATAGTTTATGTATCAAACTGTTGGAATGTGGACAATTACCACTTTCACTTTCTCACAAAAAAAATACTAATACACTTTACATAAACTATTCTCCTGAAAATCCATCTTAGGGCTTTATGAGCCTCCAGGGCGGGTTCAAGCAGATAAAGAATTTGCTTTCATTTTCATGCAACTCTCTGGTAGCAAGGACAAACATTAAAGGAGACTCTTTTTCAAGCAAAAAGTTATTTTGTTTTTTTTTTCACATAAGTTCACCTCAACTGGGCAGGCCTTTTACATAATTCAGTTTTAATAAAGCTTCATGTAAGTGAAATATGATGTACCAGCTACCACTTGGGTCTGCTGAAGGTTAGATTTTACCAGACTCCACACTGGATTATTGTATATCTGTTGTGATTTAAGGGTCACAGAAAGAGGAAACCGCAGAGAGGTTAGCCAGCAAAGAGCTGTATTGCCAAAAAAGGTTTTGCTGCCCATCATATGCTGATATGCCACAATTCAAAGTATTTCAAAGCAGATATATAATCCTTCAAATCGATTCCATTGCTCATTCTAGTAAGAAATACACAAATTTCATACAGCATAATTACAAATGCTAGTCGATCTTGAAGTATCTTTAATTGTAACTTTAAGTGTCTTTTTTTTCAAATGTCCGATCTTTTTAGGGGAAAGGAAGTCATAAAGGAGAGTAGAAATGGACTGAGAGGAGGTGAGTTGTCTGAGGGTCTGAGAGTCTTGTCTGAGGCTAGTGAGCACCTCACGAGTGGTCGAACAGTTTAACCTATAATTACTACAATTAAATTAATACTCGTATTAACAAAGAAAGATTGCTTCCAAATGGTCTTTCACATGCACAAGAAAGGAAAAACAAAAACACATGGGCACTGTTTGGCCTCAGAATTTTGGCAGCGGAGCATGACATGTCAAATCTGAATTAATCTTGCATATAAATCAGAAACTGCAGCTCGTTTTATGAAACTGTACACCACACAAGAACAGTTGTTAACGTATGACAGTGTACGTTTTACAGCCTGACTCACAATGTCAAATTTAAGCAGTAGATTGCATGCTTATTTTTTGATGTGATTGAGATACATAGCCATTTTATTGCTGCACTTTCACAATGCATGCTGGGAAACCCCCATACATTGCTGTTGGACTCTGTAGCTCGACTGTAGGAAAAACAACTTGTATGTTTCTTAAACCACTAAGAGGATTTAGAAAGTTGTTTAAGAACCACAAAAGTATAAGGTCAAAGACAGGGAGTGGAGGACAGAATGGGGTGTGAACACAACACATTGTGTGTGTCTGTGTGTCTGTGTGTGTGTGTGTGTTATTGCAAGTATTTGGATTTAGGAGCTTCAGTGATTGATCATTTCCATTTTAATCTCTCACACTTAAACGTTCCCTTAGGACAAAGAGTAAGGTACAATGAGGGAAATACAGTAAATATTGCACATACCACCTTGACGTGTCACAACCTTTTTTTGCAAGGAAAATTGCAGGGGTTGACATCAAAGTCGAAAGTACACTGCCGAAATCAAAATGTCAGCCGTATGCCTTATAAAAATCACTGGACCCCTCACTCCTGTGATGAAGAGAAACAAGGGAGACTCCAAAGTCAACATAATTTTCTCCCTTTTTCCAGAAAAAAAAAGCCCACTTGCAGGTTTTGCCCTTTTGCTGCTCATAGACTGAGGAGCGCTGTTAAAGAGACCTCCGGCGGTATTTCTGCTTGAAGATATTTTTTTCCTTCTGGCAATAACCACCTCATGTCCAGTAAGTGCCCTCCCAGAGAAGTATTGATGTAGAGGCGTGTTTTGCTGAGGAGTGTGAGGGAGTGATCAGAGGAGTCCTGCGGACAGAATCGCACTGCTGACCCTGGACATCAGTGATTGATGTCGAATGTGACCATGAAAGCCAACAGGGGTTGTTGTACTTTTGATTTTATTGGCCACCATGTCAGGCTGACTCTCTGTGGTGAAAAAAGACCTGCATTGCTCCAGTATAAGTCCTTCAACATGCATGCTGTAGAGACACTGCTGAACAACAGTGTAATGATACGTTGGGCTTTGGTAATTGAATTCTTGTCCTATTTGTAGAGACAACAATATACAGAGTAATTCCCATATGATCTCCTCTGACCACAACGATATAGAATATTATACCCTGGGTAATTTTAAGTTATAATAATAATAAAACTCAATGCTGCGTTTTCTTAGTTCATTGCTCTGTTTTTTAGTTGTGGGGCACAGTTTAGTTTTACACACAGCACTGTCGGTATTTTGCACAAATGTCCTTCCTTTCTTTCTTTGCCATTTCTGCCTTGTTATGACAACGACAGTTTGAGAGAGAGAAAAAAGACCGATGACTAAGAGGGGATGATATGCAGCAAAGGACTGGAATCAAAACAACAAGGGGCTGGAATCAAACTCAGGTTACTTCAGGTAAGGACTCTGTCTTAGTAGATCTTATACATCCCAAGCATCCTCAAAAATTACATTCATATGGGCCTTACTTTATTCTTTATATGTTAGACAAATCACAATTCCTTCTCTGCAAAAAAATATTGTCAGTAAACATGATCCATGCAGCAATTACACTTTTCGAGAAAGTTTAATCTGTTTATGGGAAAAAAATCTGTCAGTTTGAAAAAACGAACCAAAAAAACCTCTCATTGAAATACTTCTAACAGAAGAACTGTAAGACGAAAATGCATGTGTAAAGGTTGGACAATATGATAAGGAATATACTGATGTAAAGCATGTCCAAATAAAAACAAACATTTCAGTCTAAGAATTTAAAACTCGTGCTATGCAGCTTTGAAATAGCTGAAGAGGATCACCATTGATCCAAATCTGACAAACAGGTTAATCTCATCAGTGGAAAAAACATTAAATGAACAAGTTTTATAAATCCCATTAGTTTAAATTTTAAAAAAAAAGATACTTCTGAAGAAAAGACTTGTTCATAATTATAAAGTCATACAATGATAATAACTGTACATAGTTATACAGTTATAAGTGAGCAGTTAATTTTCTCAGATTTTACGCTCACTCCT
>JAPZDZ010000004.1:13646660-13667370 GCA_029783805.1 Acanthurus tennentii | reverse complement strand
TGTGTGTGTGTGTGTATAAAGTCAGCAAGAGCCAGCTCTGCAGAAACAGTGCCTGCAGAAGGGTCAGCGGTTCATGAGTAACAGCAGGAAAGTAGCCAGGTCATGCAAAGTAGCATTCTGTGCATACAGAAGTTTGGTGCTTTGCATGCGTGCATTCAGTTGTGGTTCAGAGGCAAGTTACAGACTTGGTGACCACATCACCACAGTGATCACGCAGCCCGCTGCCCTGCAAATGTCATCAACACAAAGCTGTGACATGCAGAAACAAAATCGGATGCCTAATAACGTCATGTCAGCTAACCGCAGTTGTTTGGCGACAGATAGCTCTGGTAAAAGGGGGTGTTTGTCATCTGGATGTCATCAGCTCTTTATTCTGTCTTTGTCTACACCGACTCTGCACCATCTCTCCACAGGGCTAATGGTAGTACTTCTGTGGACAATTACACACACCACACACTTACTGTACACATCTGCACACATATAACTAGAAACATTCAAACATACACGTTATACTGCTACCTCCTCGTCCTCTCTCTCTCTCTCTGCCTCTCTCTGCCTTCCCCCTACCACAGACCCCCCAGTAATGAAAACAAGATGTTTGTATTCTCCTAGGACGGAGGGTAGCAGCAGTGCAGCTCAAGTTAGGGCTCCCTCTCCCCTCCTCACTGCAGACGCTCTATAAATACTCTTACGACTTTCTTAAATATGTGACAAAAATACATTAACAGAGAGTTTATGGGCACATGTTTGGCTGGTGAAAGTAAAAGGAGCCGTGCAACGCAAACTTTGAGCCTGGCAGGGACACGGAAGTGGCAACTGAGCTCTGTGAACCCGCAGAGGATCTTGGAGACTCTGATGGACTCAGGTGGGGCTTGCTGAAGGGGACATATGAAAATGGGGAGTTTCTGTGCTCGTTGGCATGCGTCTGTATGTACTGTAGGCATTTGAGTATGAAGTTTCCACAAAGGGGAAGCGAGTATTGCTCCCAGACTCTGCACCTGATCTTCATTTTTCAATTTGTAACCAATCTTCTCACAATTGGGCACCAAATGTTAGCATAAACATGCCAGATATTCATCTTGTTTACATCAAAGCCCCAAACCATCACTACACCCTTGCTTCACCTCCCTCACTTAAGCCCCCAGCAGCATCCCACCCAGGCTAAACTCTGCCTCGGTCTGTCACTGCTCCTTTTCCTGCCATACATTAGTTCTAATCAAGGTCAACTTCTTTTCGTACTTGCTTTGTTTGAAGCTGGCTATCTGTTGTCTCAATGCATTGAGTGCGTGATTAGGATAGATGAATTACGCTGTGCGACATTTTCAAATGTTCTCTCTAAAGAGGAGGATGTGGCCAGGCTCCTAAACAATCTAGGACAGCCTTTGCCGCAGTTGAATGTTTTTCTCTGCAGCTGGATATTCTATTTTTGTTCTTATTCTCAAACATAAAACGGTGCAATTTAAAGGCTGCACAATTGGAAACTGTGTGCAATCAAAATGTCAATGGACCAATACAAAAACATGGCTTTGCATTGTAGCTTTTTAAGTTGTCTGAGGTTTCACAATATCAGGAGTTATTTGCTGATTTCGAGAAAATAAGAAGTAGATATTATAAAATCTTTTCCAATATCTTCCAAAACGCTGTGTGACATATTATAACATTATTTTTCATTAAACATAATAAGGGAGCCCTGCGTCTTCTTTCATAAGGTTTTACTTAAACAGAAATTGCCTCAAGAGACCACTAACACAATGTGAGAACTCTGTTACTTATGAAGGAAACCTGGGTTAGTAATTAAAGCAGAAATCCCAGAGTGACAGACGGGTGCACCCTCCAAACCACAGACACCCTTTCACACTGCTGCACAGAGACACTTAAACAGGTAATATATACCTTCCATACATGATCACACCCTAACTTGCTTTGTGGTGGCTTGAGTCCATTATTCTGTAGAAAGAGAGATTAACTTTACCATTGCCTCTACATATTGGATGGGTTCAACACTTCTGCACTGCACTGAAAGTTCAATTAATTTGAATTTTACCTTTGATTTACTTCAGCATATTTAGTCAGTTTTTCATGAAGGATGCACATTTTGGTTGTTTCATGGAACTTGATGAGATTTATTTGACTTTTGCTCAGCCATGGTGACATCGGTACCTTCTTCTGCTGTGATTCTTCTGGCTACCTCCTACATGCAAGGCTGCTACCTCTCACAGTTATTAAGCCTTATAAAGTCTTTTTAGTTTACAATTGTGTTGTCATACAAGCATCAAGTGACAGGCATTTTAAAAAGTCAGAGTATCATATTTCAGCATTTTATAGTAGCTTTTGTTGTTTTTTTTTTTAATTGAAAAATGAATTTCCCAATTAACTAGTTGGAACCTGGGCAACCTGCAAAGCTCCATTAGCAATTTAAAGGTTTATAGGTCAGTGAGATTGTCTTTTATAGGAACTGCATGCACAGCCAAACAGAGTTGGCTAAGCTGTACCCTAGCAATTAAGAACCAAAAGCTTGAGTATAAAGTTTGCGTACAAGAAACTCAACAGAAGTAGAGAAAACAAGAAAAATTTCAAGGCCAGAAACTACTCACAAATGAACAAGGTAAACAAAGTAAGCAACGCCCTCCACAGAGCCAACACACTGCAATGGAAAAACAGCTCAGTGGTGCCTGCTCAGGTTGCATTCACAGCACGGTTTAGTGCAGCTGCACTACCTCCTAATAATGGAAAAAAACCTTTTAGTTGAATAAGTACCATAAATAAGAGTTCTATCATTAAGAGCATTTCGTTAAATGCCAGTATTCACAGAAATGTTGCCAAATTTAAGGTCTTACTATATGGAAAATATTTGTATATGTATATCTATGCATGTATTTGTCCTGTTTAAAGTATATATTTTGTGTGCATGTCCCTGTTTGCAAAGGCTCTTATTTTGATCAAACATCAGAAAGTAATTTTTTAATCGTTCTTTGTTTAATCTTCAAAATGTAGATGATACATTATTTCTACATGCAACAATTTTCTGTATTTGTGAATGTGTGTGTGTGTGTGTGCAAGTTTGTCTCCCTGTTTGTCAGCTCTCAAGCGTGAGAGTGCAAATGTGTGTGTGCTGTGATTGACACCGGTGTTTACAAAGCTGTCTGTCCACATATATGGGTCAACCAGGCATCTCCATTACATCAGGATGCCTATTGTTCAGTGCTTCCACACGTTTTGGCCTTGAATTCATTCAGTACTGGTTTACACCACTTCTTGTGTTTGGGAAAGTCATTGATCTCAATCAGCAGTCCATTATCTTTAGCAGGCAATTATCCACATTGTCACTTTTGCATTTAGCCCTGTGACTCTGAGGTCACAGGGGCCTGGTGTAACTCAAGCCATGTGGACGACTCCCCTGCCTCTCGTATAAAGAGTCTTCCAGGCTCAAGCACTCCCAAGGGGCCTTTCTGCTCAAGCATGCAAAATAGCCAGTTTCATTCACTCCTTTATTGAACTTCCACTAAAATGCACCACAACTGAGTAACACCAAGCAGCCAAAAGGGGTTAAGGAGTTGAGAAAGAAGCTAAGACTTTGTAAACTCATCATTTTTTAAGAACATATTTTGGTGTCACAAGATTTGTGACTGAGCTGAAAAAAACACTCAGCAGGATATGCAGCAATGTGACCCCGAGCCCAAACTGTCTGCAGGTTTTTATTCTGACCACTGACAACAGCTGATTTCACCCTCAATCAGAGCAGAGGGATGGCTGAGTGAAATCACCTGGTTTAGTGATTAGGGGGGAAACTTTCTGTCTTAAGTTGCTTGAGAAAATACCATGTATGCTTCTGCTTTATGCATGAGATGGGTGGGGTGGTGGGGTAATGCTGTATATGTATATATATGTATATATTATTTTCTGTCTTAAGTCAATATCCAAGCTAAAAATGAAAAAATAGTGATTTGCACATATTGAAACACATCCTTATTTTTAGTGGCCAGTCAAACACTCAGGTTGTACAGTGAAATATCAAATTCATATACAAGTTTATTGGATTAATATAACCAATTGTATAAAAATGAATAAAAAATGATAATAATTAACAATTTTACTGACCTGACTGGGAATTATTTTTTCACCCAGTTCTATGTGGAACTTTGAAAGTTTGAGCCATTTCCTTGTACAAGAATAAAGCTCAGACCAAAACTGGCTTGTGATTTTGTGAGCTTAGGCTATAATGACTATAGGATTATGATAGTAGTAGGAATGACATTATGTTTTTCAAGAATAAGTCTCAAGACATTATGCGCATCAGCCATTTCCTCAATGTTAATGTGCAATTACATAAAAAATAAGATTTTTCACAAATTTTCCATCTTAGGTTTCAAGAATAAGTCTCAATCAAATCTGTAATCACTGTGTGTGCGACCTAAGCATTAATCAAAGTCACATTGCAAACATAACTCCCCATCACTGCCTATACTCTGCTATTTGAAATTGAAATAAAGTGAACCAGCCAAAAAGAGGTTAATAAGGTCCAACTCTTGCATAGCTCCTCATTAGTAGCGAGTAACTGGTAAACAAGGAAAAATGACTTACCTTCTAAAGATTTGATTGCTCAGATTTAAGGCCATTGGTTGGCCAAGGTCCCTCTCAGTGTAAATGACCAATTCAAAGTAATATATAGCAGACTATACCTGCAGAAAAACAAGAAGGTGTAATTTGACTGTATAATATTTAAGGTGTTGAATGATGCCTAGTGCTACAGGATGGTAACGCATGATGCAGTGCACTCACCGTTAATCACCGTGGCTATAATTCATAAAAAAAATTCAGGGGTATATTTAAAATAGACAAAAGGCGATCCAGCACAAATATGAATGGCTGACTTTAAACACCTTAATGGTCCTCAGACCAGGACTTGGCAGTGGTTGGAGTTATGAGTAATATCCGTCTGCAGGCAGCTAGTCCATTTAAGAGACGAGCAATAAATGGCTCAAGTGAGGGGGAGGAAAATAGTGCAGTTCATTTGAAACAAGGTACGGACTTGTCCATTTCCTTTGTTTTTCAGCTCCAGAATGGAAATCGTAAATAATAAATAATAGCCAGTATTTTGTGGTTTCATATTTAGCATGGCACAACACTGAGAAACGATGGCACGGGATAACCAAATCCAGATTTTTAGGTTAGAAGTTCATAGACGCCTCTCTTATTTGAGGCTCCACATTCAAACTTTGACCTTCTAACCGGGCGACTCTACCCTCAAGCCGTTTAAAAGTCACCATGTCCATGGATTCATTACTAAACACATTCTTAAACATCTTCTGTGCAGTGACACACTCATTGAGGCGCATTTGTCCATTTCTTTTTTAGCCCCTCTAATCCCCATGTTTCCTCTTTTAAGCCAATCCTCATGTTTTCTCTAGCATTGCATGTCCCATCCTTGGGAACAAGCCCGGTTCCTCCTGGTTCCAAGTTCTCCCACTGAGGGACGAAGTGTGTCCGTAAGTTCAAACTGCACCCCAGGCAACGTTTAGGCTGAGGAGAACAAGAGGTGGACAGGGCTGGAGCAAGGCAGCACTAACCAGTGTGTGGGAGAAAATTGTGGGGTTACTGACCCCACAGGGAAATAAGAAAGGCTTGAGAAAACCAAACAAGATGCAGATCAGTCATCTTCAACTTAAGGTCCTGATAAATATTATCTGCATGACATGGAAAGGTCACAGCATGGACCAACCTTTCAGCTCAAAGGGCCAGGAGCTGTATGATCAATTTGCTTTCTGTTTAAGTTGTAAATAAAGGGTTTGAAATACTTAAGAAAGATGAGCAATAACATATAACAATAGGGTTATTATAATAGGAATTCAATGATAATTATAAAAAAAAGCACAACAGCAAAATCATCCCCAGCATCAAAACTGCTTTATAATAACACAAGAGTGTGCATACTGTATATACCTTTAAAGGTCTAAAATTAAATTAATTTCTTAATACTCCATGAATGAATGGCTATATGCATTGCATGGATTCTGAATTTCTGGCTCTAAACCCTGCTCTGTAACATAAAAATAAAATAAAATAAAATAAAAATGTTAAATATAATATGGCATAAAAGAAAAGTGGCATACAAAATGTAGTAATACATTTTTGCATTTTTCTTGTTTTTGCATTTATTTGTGGCCACTTAGTGTTGATAGTGAGAGCAGTTACAGCTGCTATGCAAAAAAAAAAAAAACACAATAGAAAAAAACACATGCTATCTATACAACTAATGCAGTTTTGAAAAAACTTAAATAACCAAACTAAGATATGGTTGCTTTTATCCAAATTATGAAAAAATAATGACTTACAAAAACCACATTAATGCTCAGATGTGTGAAATAACTGAATATTAATAAATAACTGTTGTGTGCTGCTCTTAATGTGACAGTACTTTCAGTCAGACACTGTATTGCCACTTCTCGGTCGTTCCCACAGGCATGCGCCTACACACATACATACACATCACACACACACAATGGATGTGGCTGACCTGTACAACTGTGATGACATATAAAAGGCTCCCCACGGCATCTGTTAATGCTGCAGAGCTGAACAGCAGCTTCTTCCAGGTGAGGAAGCTCATGTGAGGTCAGTTCAGCTCCTCTACAGCTGGAGAGGACATCATCATAATACATTTCCTATGGTCTTACACTACAATATGATTTCTCACAAACATGTTTCATCTGTCTGAGTTTGCTGTGTGGTCACTAACAGTATGAGAACAATTGTTAGATATTCTTCATGAATGAAGCTGATTGTTTTAAACTGCAAAATGTCAGAGTGTGAAAAATAAACTGGCAAAGATCAACAGATGCTTGCTTGGCACTACTGCACAGAAACTGATTCGCTAAGGTTATTTCATTAGCGTCTGGACACATAGTTTGAGTGAAGAGGACAGGGGTTGAAAGACAAATTTTGCCATAGGCCAAGATTAGACAGTAGTTTGATGGATGCTCTTCTGCTTCCAATGAAGCTCCTGTCTCATATTAGCCCAGGGTGAGGGAAACAAAAAGGGAGGGAAGGAAAAGAGGCTGAAACGGGGGGCCAGGAGCCGAGAGTTATCTCATGCTAACTTAGTTAGCTGATAGGCTCCAGGGATACAGGAGGAGAAGGGTCAAGACCCCTACCAACGTCCCCCAGGGGACCAAGGCACAGGGAAGTCAACATTCCTGAGAAACTCTGAGACTTTCCTCCCCTAGAGAGATGGAGAGATGAGGGAAAGAGCGATGGAAGGAGGAGATGGAGAGAGCCTAAGAGAGAAAAGGAATGACAGAAGTTTGTATGTTCTTTCCATTTAGCCCCCTTGCAGAACAATGAATGCACAAACACACACAAACACACGCACACACACATCTTTATGTATCACATACATTTTCCGGCCCCGCTGCAATCTCAACCATTATTAGTGACTCATAAACTCACATTGACCTCATTCCTGTCATTATTTATGAAACATTTTTAGGCAAACTCCTAAAATAGTCTTTCTCTCCTCTGCTTTCCTCCCCTCGGCTAAGTCATTTCCAGTGCAGTGGTGGCTGGCGCCTGCAGAAGTCTGAGGAGCAGGAGGAATTCTTACTAGTTGTTTGGCAGAGAGCCATAGTTATAATGATATAGCATGTCAAGTTTATTGCTGACATGTGCATGCAAAAACAATTTGCATAATCTGTACCTGGATTTGTTTATGAGGCACAGTTTAAGGAAAATATGTGTGTGCAGACAGCTGATCTAACAGTATTTGGCAGCTGCGGTGGTGGTTGAGATTCTGACAAATACTGTGGCTGCAGGACACTGATAATCACATTATTCATCAGCCTTGTCTTAGACGCTCACTCAGCTGATACTGGAGCTGTGCATTGGACTTGTGGCTGCCTCTCACTGAGATCAGTGTGGTGGATGTCGACCATCTACGCTATAAGTGGGACCAAAAAGCTGCCTGGTTTTATTTTTTCTTTTGGATTCTAGATGAATGGAAACCAAAAAATAAAAAAAATATATAAGCAGGGAGGTACAATGGCCATCAGTCCTTGTTTTATATACACTTACTTCAGTATATTAAGTGCTTGAAGGAACCGGAGTGAGCCAGACTGGTGCTGTGTGAACTGTGCACCCCTTGTACTGCAGCCAGGACCTCTAGACACAGCACATTTTGAGGTCTGACATCGTTTCAGTTGACGCACTGTAATTGCACTTTGTCTGACCTCACTACTAAATCCCCATCACTCCCCCTACTGTACAGAAGGCACATAAGACTGAGAGGATTTTAAATCTGTGCAGCCACAGCGTTTGATCATAGTTGTGAAATTAGAAATATGGGGCAAAAAGCTGAGCTCGAGCACACATGATATAGTTGTTTGCAAACACATATTCCTCATGCTGCAGTGTGTGCTGCATCATTTCTTTTCATGGCAACTGGGAACTGTAAGTAGAAAAGCAGATCAGAGAGGCGGTGCAGAATCACATGAAAACATTATTGTTTTGGTTTCCAAGTCATTTCAAGTCAAAGTGAGTGCAAGCACCAAAAAGCAACCATACCTGCCTGCTCCGTGCAGCAGACATTATTTTGTCCCGTCTGTAAGCGTTTGTCTTTCTCCATCAGATCTAATACAACGCAGCTTTGACAGCCCTCATTCTGCTCTCAATCCCAGCTTGTTATCCTCACGTCCCTCTTGACAGCCCACACTGCATGAACCCCCTCCAAACATGTAGGAATGTATGGGAAATATAGCGTCTTGGAATGCCACCGGCAATCACTGCCAGCCAACAAAGGAACGAGAGGGCAGTCACAAGCCTTCACAAAGCCCCAGACCAACGTTACAGCACTCTCAATCACTCGTCGATGGCCCTTTTTAGCAACTTTGGGTTATGTGCAGTGAGAGAAAGTAAATGTAGCATTGCCTGTAATGACACAGTGCTGTCTCGCTGCTGTGAAAGGGAGCCATGCCCTGCAGACATCTCTTGTCTGGGCTGAAACCCTGCAATATCTGGCAGCGGGTGTTGGTGTGCTCAAAGGTTGGAAGGATATTTAAACTTTCACTGTTAGTTAAAAATAGCCTGCCTCCTCTCTCGGACAAAAAAAAAAAAAAAAGAGGGCCCTGCTAATAATCACAGCTCTGTACTTGCTGTCTGAAGCATCTGGTCTGAGAATGTGTCATTTTTTAGGAGGGGCCTGGGAAACTGCAGACACCACGCTTGCTGCCCAGAATAAGAACCATGGGAATGATTGAAGGGGTCTTTTTTTGTGTATGTACAGGCTGCTGAACTAGAAGGTTTCCTCCAGCATTGGACTGCCTTCCTCGCTACCTCCTGGCTGCTGAGCCAGGCATAAGTCACTCAGCGGCCAGTTTGCCAGAAACAGATTATTTTATGGTAACACATAAATGAGGGGGGACATGATGAGGTCAGGGAATCATGGACATGGGAGAGATGTCATCTCTCAAGGGTCAGACCAAAGTCTCATATCGCTAAGTGAGAAAATGTTCGAGTGGTTTGTGACATGCCTATGCAAATAAATTTAAATTATTACACTATTAAATGACTGCATGACTTTTGGCCCATTTTCCAGGCATGTCCTTTAAACTTGAGGTCCGCTTGAGGTTCCACATTTTTGGAAATAGACTTTTTTGCCATCTTGCTGAGAGTCAAATATGAAAACGTAAGGTAACCGCCATGGAATCTTTTTTGAAACCATAACATTTTACATTGTGCTTTGTATGGATCAAAAAAGGATATAGATTGTAAGCAAACTTTAGAAAAGCTAGTAGGCAGATTTTTTATCAGAGAGCTAAGTTAGCTGTTTCCCCCCGCTTCCAGTCTTTATGCTAAGCTAAGCTAACCAGCAGCTGGCTGTATCTACATTTTTACTTCACAGATATGAAAGTGGTATCAAGATTTTCATCTAATTTTCAGGAATAAAGCTAAAAAAAGAGGGCCTCAAAATGTTTAATTATACCTCTTGATGGATTGAATACTGACAGTTTGCTTAGATTACTTCATGACCTTGCGCCGCAAGAAATGTTTGGTCCGTTTCTACCAGAAAAAGTAGGTCTTGCATCTGTCATATCTATTGATAGTTTTGGTCAAATTAGCTGCAATGCTGTTAAGTTTAAAATATGATGCTAAAGATTCCCCTCAGGCAGGAGGGATTGCCTGCGTACTAATTTGTCCATGTGATCAGCAAATAATAATAGGCTATTACAACCAAAAGTGGCATAAAACTCAAACTCAAACCTTCTACTGGCTGCTACTAGCCATAGCCTCTTTGACAAAATTATTTTCATATTTTTACTGATAAATACTCATATCTTAATTTGATGTGGGCCTATTTATGTTAAGTGGAAACATTGCATGGTATGGCACATTAATCAAAGTGTCAGATAGCACATAAAGTATTACCACCACTCTTTCTGTCTTCTGTGGAATGTGACAGGTGCACTGGTGTGAATTGTTCCAAGCAAAAGAGAAGACCACTAAATCAGCTGGCTGAGGAAGAGAAGTTGCTGCTGCAGTTAACTTGGCTAACAATTAGCCTTTATAACAGACTGGTTTTCATGGGAGACAAACTGGTTAATGAGTGCAGTCAGACAAGGATTTGTCATGGGAAGACTGTAGAATTTAACCTGAGCTAGCCTACATTTCCATTAGTAAATGGTCTTTGAATGTTTTCTTAAAAGGACATCCATGATTTTGCCCTTTGCTACCTTGTTGTATTTTAGTTTTTAAAATAAAAGCATTTTTTGCGGTTTTCATGCATATGTGCAATACACTATGCAACACTTTAAATTTCAGCACCTGCACTTCTAAAAATATTAAGATGCATTTCACCAAGGATGGATCAGCAGGACTGAGTGACATTTATCTGCAAGCTACTTTGCATAATGTACATGTCTCATTTGTTTTAATATAAACTTTATGATCTCACACACATGTTGCAGCTTTGTCCTAAATACAATTTTAATACAGGTAACAGTGACAGAATTTAGTTTAGTGAACTTTAGCATAGTTATAAAGGTTTACTCCATTTAAGGTATCAAAATCAACCAAATTCATTTACGTAATTTTTTGAAAGCTTACATTTGTCTTGAACAATATCCTATGTAACTTGCATGGTTTTTGCAAACTGGATCTCAGATATACCAATCTGAAACATGACTCGTTACTATACCGATCAGTTATGACTGTTTTTCTTAACTTTGGTTTACAAATTAGAGTTTTATTTTGCTCACATGTCATTTTGTGGTAGCACCGCAATGAGTGAACGGCAAACTGTGAATGAGGCAAATGATTTTTTCTTGGATTATAAGCCTGCTGATGATAAGCATAATTGAAAATGAAGAAGTAGTGGCAGAGGAAGCCTCAAAGAAAGAAAACCTGATGACAAACAGATGACTACAAGGCACATGCAATCCCTATCAAGTACAGGTCCGTGAACGCCTACTGACCCACATAAACACAAGGACAAACGCACTTACAGCTGAGGGAAAGCTGTAACTGTTCATTTATAAAGAGACTGGGGACATAAGTGAACTGGAGCTGTTCATTACGAAAATTATATGGATCATTTTTTGGCTGTAACAAGACATTTGTCAGTATGATGTAAAACATTAACAGTTTTTGTTTTGGTAGATTTAATATCACATTTGAACTTTTGCATCAATCATTCACTGATTACCACAAAAACATTTTTCTCCTTTTGTCACTATCGTCAAAAGAGCAAGTGAATTTCTCATTTAGTCATAGCTGAATGGGCAATTTAAACAACAATTCGCTCGTAACTGTGTGGACTTTCTCAACAAAACAAGTGAGTTAACTGTCAACATCCAATTAAATTATAATTTATATTTTACATTTTCCACAGTTATATCAGAACGGTCAGGTTTCAAAACAAACACAGTATTGGAAATGCATAGAACACAATGTAAAGATTGAATAACCATTATTTGACAGAATCAGTTTTTGAGAACATTTATAAACCTACTCCTCCCCTTGTGTATTTCCCATTTTGCCTTCTGCAGACCAAATGACTATAAAGGAGGACGAAATGCGTCATTATAACCTGAGAGGCAGCAGCTGATGTTTATTAACTACACAGTTTAATACTTAAACGATACTTTGTTGACAAATAATCCCGTCCCATCATACAATGATAAAAAATCAACCAGCTCACATTCGTCAGCCCAGGCTGTGTGTGTGTGAGCTGCTTTCCTCAGTCATGTGTGTCAGACTAGCGTGACCTTTATCGCAATAAGAATAAATCACATATAAAGTCTAAATGTGTTACTCCATAGTTAGTGTGTAACCACTGACACACAATGTATAAGACACTGAATCTAGAATGTTAAAAAACAACACATTATTCGTTACATTGAAGTTTGATTTTAAACAATAACTTTGCTTGATTCTGTGTAACTTTATGTAAAAGATTAAAATATTCTTTTTCCATATTTCATGTTGTTTTAACTCAGATAACTTAGTTCAGTGGAGGTCAGAAAGACTCCAGTACAGTGAGGCAGCTCCCTGTAATCCTGTATCCACTTACTACCAATCAAAGCTCCATTACTACTGTGTTTTAAGGCATTAGAGATGTCAACATTGTTAAGGCATGTGTATTGTTTTCTCAGTCAAGGAAAATTAGAAAATGAAATCCTCTGGGCTGAAGTGGAGCGTGTTCACCAGGGGCGTAAGTGAGGGCAGCGTGCATGTGTTAGGGTCAGCGGGGTGGGTGTCTGTGCGGTGAGGGTAGGTGGTGGTGGTGGTGGTTGTAGTGAAGCAGGGCAGGGGGTGGGGATGCCAAATTGTGCTCAGTCACTGGCAGATCATTTTCCGTGAGACAGCTGAATTGTGGGAAAGGAGGAGGCATGGTGGTGCTGCCATTTGTTTTGCTCGCTGCAGCTTGTCACACATGCACATGCTGATTAAAGACACACACATCTCTATCAGAAGCATGGATTGACAAAAGTAATCAAATGTTGCCTCAACAAAGTGCAGAAACAACTTTTTGGTAGGATGCTGCGTTACAGGTATGACAGGAAAAGAACAAGCACATGAAATTAGGAAAAGTTTTTGTATTTTGTTCTAAATCTGTATATTAGCTAAACCATAATATGCCCATTGTGTGCACACATACTAATTTTTGGCCTTATACAAAGAAACTCCTCTTTTTTTTTAACCTCCCCCTACATCCCCTACATCCCCTCCTCTCTCCATCTCTGGATAGGAAATGGCAGGCTCGAGCGCAGTTGAGAACAGTTATAGCATTAGGACAACAGAGGCGTGGCTGGCCTTTAATGAGGGGACAAATTGTAGTGCAAGGAGGTGGGAGGGCCAGCAGCCAGCAGTGGCACATGGGAGGTGGCCCCTGAGCAGCACATCGGGGTCACGCCGGCCTCCCTGCCATGTGAACAGGAAAGGTGTGTGAACTTTTGCCTTGTCCCGCTCAGTCCATCATCCAGCAAATGGAGCACAACAGCCACACTGGGGGGAGAGAGAGAGAGAGAGAGAGCCTGGCTGGGGTGGGAAGTGGGGGTAGGTGAACACCTCACACAGGCTCCCTTTGTGCTCCGGGGCAGGGGTTTGCATTACCGTGGGGTTTGGGGGGGTTGGGGGGCAGCTGCAAACTGCAGTAAGAAAGTTGGGCGTGGTAAGTTGGAGCAACACAAGGAGAGGACCTATACTGTTGGAGCAATTACCGCTCGGTCATTATCATGCTCAAACCCATGATCATCTATCTTCTCATTTAAGGTGTCACCTGGTATTCATTTTACTCAATAATTATTCATTATATAGTGAGCTGTAATGAATGGGACCCAGTCCTGTTTCTCTCTCTCTCTTGCTCACAGGTGTAACGGATAACAAAAATAATGGCTGCATTTCATGTAGTTGTGCCAGTAACAGGGTGGTGCAGATGCAGGTTCCTTCGAATGGCATAGCAAGGCCATGGTTTGTTATTTCTTGCTATGACAAGTTAATAAGTCATCATAGAAATATTGCTTAGTACAACATGTACAACTCCACCTAGTCAGACAATGTACTTTGTTTAATGAGTCTGATTTAACCCCAAATTGGTTGCCTCAACTAAATTTTAGAGAGACTTTTGTCCAACTTCAGTAAGAAAAAAGACATCTGATTAATTGCTTATACAATCAATGATCCGCTCATTAATACATTGATTGAGATAATGGAATTTTTAGTCATCTGTTGTGAAAATACTGATGCATATGATGTATGCAGTATACACCATGTGATTTAGTGCCAGCACATTCTTATTAGAAAATTGTCACATACTGATATTTGATCTTAAACCCCTTGGCATTGCTGCTTTATCCTCAGTTTGAAAGGTGTAAAACTTCGCTGCCACAAAGCCTTTTGTGGTGACACAGTTTTTGGGGGTTTTTTTATTACATTTATGCATCACAATGACTTGGTTTGGTTTAGGAAACCCTCACTGGGACTCAAACTCCTTTCTCCTGGATAGAAGTCCAGTGTGTAAACCACCTTCACCCCTCTTGGGCCTTTTTTGCTCTTTCTCCTTTGTCTTATGGAACTGTTGCTATGACCAGTAATGCCACTGATGGGTTTACAGAGTTTCATATTCAAAGTAAGGTGAGTGGGCACAGATACTACAGTCAGCTTTACAAAGTGATGCCTAGTGGTCCTATCCACTTGCATGTAACAGGTTGGGAGTAATAACGGGTAAATGCACAATGTGAATGCAGAACTTAATGAGCATTATGAGATTTCAGCATGCAGACTGACTGATTTTGTCCTGTTACATAAGAGGTAAACAAGAAAGCTATATTTTTGGACTCACATCCTGCTATAGACATTTCAGGTTGCATAAGGCAAAAAAGCGAATTTCCCCTTTAATTAAGGTGCTTTATATTCTTCAGACAAGCACCAAATACTTTAATACACATAATTATTATATGTCATGTAAAATGTGTAAGAAATGAATTTTTGTGTTGTTTTTGTTGTGTGTTACATTTCACGTTAAAATTTTAGGTCATCTTTCGTCTTATTCCAGATCCATTTGCTGTGTAATACAAAGAAACCTTATGCAAGCATTTTTCCTGCCTCTCTTTCAGTTTTTCTCTCTCACACACGTACACTAATATAACAGTTTCCATCTTTACTACTGTTTGTATTTAGTTCACTCATGCATGCCCCACCCACACTCTTGTACTTGACTATGCATCACATAAAAGTCCTGTACAACCAAATTTAACAAAACTGGTATTCCTATCACCATAACTGACTCTATTCTGAGATTTAAGTAAATATAGCTGGCCAGACTACTCTACTTCCTCCCAATGGGAGCTGAGTGGGAGTTCAAAAAGATTCAGAGGAACAGTTAAAACTGAATATATTAAGATATGTTTATTATTCCAGAGAAGCTGTCAAGATATTTCAGTGAATTTCCTACAATGTGGCTGTTTATAGCTTTTGTCAGTGTTCCTCTAGTAGCCTCTTTTTGAAACATAATGGGTAATTTGTGGATCATTTTTCCTGATCATATGTGTTGTTGTAACAGTATAATAAACATCAGTTTTAATTATGCTAAACTAACTGAATGATTAGGAAAAAACCTTGTTAAAAGCCAATCTATGGTGTAAAGGACTTTTCTGTTCAGTGTAGAAGAGGCTGTTTTTGACTCATTATTAATCAGCAAATATGTGACAATTTGCATTAGAAACTGGAGACTGCATGATCTATAACTCATAAACATTTAGAAAGTTAAATACCCTCTTTGGTTAGAGAGTATTTATTAGTTACTTGACAGCAACCTTAAACACAAATTTGCTGAAAAGCAGGAGATTGATGATATAAATCAAAGGCATTTTCTGTCCTCTCTCAGAGAGAAAAGAAAGATCTTCTTCTCTTACAAAACTTGATTGTGAAATGTAGTCATGTAATCTAATTAAGATGTCACTAAGTGGACAGAATATTGAATGGAAAAAGCCACAGATTTTGTCAATCTCTACGATTGATTTAATTAACTGCAAATCTCTTGCTGTGACCCCTGTAATCCTGTTTTTTTGCCTTTTTTCACCCGCTAAAAATTAAAGTTTAACTATAAATAGAGGTGGATAATGCAGTTGACCCGAGGGGTTAATTCTCAGGCTTTTGGATGCTTTCATCCCCTGGAGGCCCTCAGTCCGTGCTCTCCTCAGGTTACATTGCCATGAACTCGAGAACCACCACAAGGAAATGAGTTCATATGGAGAAATGAAGCCAGGATTTGGTCCGCTCGGGCACCTTTGCAGGCACTCCCAAGATGAGAGGCCGGGAACAGGCTGGGCCTAAGTCCAGATTAATACCCTGATTCCATGCTACGTCATGAGGTCAGTGGGAATTCAAATAAAGAGAGAAACTGTGAGGTGAAAGAAGTGTATCACTGAACGCACTGAGGCAGACATGATTGCTTTGTTCGAATGTGTAGTAGCTTTCTTTTTCAACACCTGTCAGAAACAAAGACAAACTTAGATGTGAGAAGTGAGAACTTAAATAAAAATTGTTGAATTAATACCAGATGAAAGGGCTTGTTGAGTACAGCCTCTCTGAGCAGTGTCCATGCATGCTGCTGAGCCGGCAGCCTTCTCTGACTAATTACTCCTTTACATAATCCTAAAATGTTTTTACATAATCTAGAATGTTGTTTACACACGAAAACTCTGCAGGATTAGTGTTATAAAGCACTTCACAGCGCCAGGATAAATATACATCTTATGGGACAGACCTGACTGTTTTAGCATTTATCTTTCTACATTTGTTCATCTAATCAAAATACAGTTGGATAAATAGATAAAAGTGGCCTGAATACACATACAGAAGTCAAACAGCAATGACAAGTCAGTCAGTGCACGCCTGTATTTCCAGTATTTATTTGCCCATGTTGGTGACACTTAGGACCTGCGGCCATGGGATTTATGTCACACTAACATGTTAAATGCATTGTGCTACAACGTGTTCACACTCCACAAACTCCCAGTGCACAAACAAACACACGTGTGTGCACAGCCACACTCACTCCTAAATTTAAAAAAAAAAAAAAAAGCACTGATTGCCTGAGCAGCTGAGCTAAACTGAGGTCTGGAAGCTCCATTTGAAAGTGCTACTGTGGCAGACCTGAAGGTAAAAGTGCCTCCTGGGGTGGTGAGCTCTGTTAAAAAAGCCACTAAAGATTTGTTACTGGGGACATCAAGTAACACATGGCCATCCTATTTTTTTGGTAGGTAAAATTTTTTAGCCAAAATTCACTCGTGCCCCAGTTAAAACAATGTTTATGTTCAATAGAGGCTGTGCCAGTATTTTCTCTGGTTTTAAATAGTTAATTATAAATAATGTACGCCCTGTGTTACTGCTTACCATTTTTCAAAGAATGCGTGTAAGAGTGTCAGAGTTGTTCTAGTTTTCAGGTAGCTATTGGTTTCAATAAACTTCTAAGTTTTATTACTGGATTTCTACAGAGAGAAAATCCATCACACTGTTCTTCCTTGTGTGACACTGCAGAGTTTCAAGAGTCAGCTAATTTGAATAAATAAGGGAGATTAATGACATGAGAGTGTAAGAAAATGCATGCAAAAGTGAGAAACATCGCAGCACAATGTGCATAATACTCAAGTAAAGCATGCAAAATCACCAAAATGATCCTTAAAAGTGAGTTGTAATTCTGTGAATTATCAGAATCAGAATCAGAATGAGAAATACTTTATTGATCCCAGAAGGGAAATTGTATTTAGTTACAGATGTTCCCATTCAAAAGTCCTAAAAGAAGTAGGAAAGTATAAAATATATTAATAAAATTTGAACATAAGTACTAATACAAAATAAATATATCTAAACACAAAATGAAAATTTACATTTTGTTCTTGTATCTACAATGTGATAAATAAAACAACAACAATTGTTAATCATTATCACAAGAAAAAAGTCCAAAGATGAGAAAAATCGAAATATCTCTGTCCCCAGGGTGTTGGTTGGGTGTCTGTGGTCTTACAGGGAACAGTTCACAGGTCCTGTGTGGCAGTGTGACCCAAAATCCAAAATCCAAAATGTACTTTATGTCCATTGTTGCCTTTAAAATAAGACAACATATAAATCAAACGATGTAAATGGTTAAAATTGCATAAATCTTTAAAATATTATTTTTTATCACACTGTAAACAAAACCTTAAAGTTCCTATCCCATGCATAAGTCCCTCACAGTGTGCAGACCTTTCTTGAATCACTCTTGCTCCAACTGCACATGCCCCAAAAGCCCCCCACTGCCTCAGCACCCCCAAACCCCAATGCATGCATTAATCTTATACACCCGAGGGGGAAAAAATCCAGCAGCTGCCAATGCAGTCCCACCCAGCAAGCTGCGTCCCAGGAGTTCTACTAATTCCAGGTCATGTGGATGCCTCAGCCCCTTTCCTCTCACCCCTTCTCCTTAACTCAGCTGCAAGGGAAGGAGAGGAAGTGAAGGAAAGAAAACGGTAGAGAAAGACTTTCAAAAGCAGCTCTGTCGCACAGACATTTGGCTGTGAAGTGAGAAGATCCCTTATGCAACAGATCTGAGAGCAGAGATTACTCAGGTGTGACGGAGCATGTATATCTGGAGGTGGGAGGACAGGGGAGGCCTGGTGCCGTCTTCTGAGCTCTCTCCATCTTCAGTGATTGAATATTTCATTAGAGGCCCCCAGAGCAGACATTCCTAAATCTCCCTCTGCCTCTGTGAACCCTCTCCGGTGGTGGAGGATAGAGATATGACCTCTATTAATCTGATTCTGCTGGAGACATGTGGGTTTGACCAAAATCTGTCTTGTTTTTGCAAATGTGATACAATATCAGCTCTGTTACTACATGGACACTGTGCACTGGCACAAAATTTATCTTGCACAACCTTGTTATGATTGAATTTTACTATTTCTAACATAGTAATGCCTCAAAATCAAATGGCTGTATGTTTTGAAAAATGAAGCTAACATCATTTTAAACAATTACATGCAGAAACTAAATTTTACTAACATACAGTCAACAGTAAGCTTTTTTTATAACTGTTTTTATGTTGGGTGTTCCTTTAGCAGCATGTCTGTGTAAGAGGTTTAGACATCACATTAGTTTTATTTATATTTTAGCAACTTCACAACCTTTTTTGGATTAGTGTTAATGGCAAATGTACTGTATAATAATATACACACTCACAATATTGCACAAACAACAAATCAAAACTTGCCACTTAAAGGTCTGTGTTTTAATGATTACAAATAGCTGCTGTATAATCCAGACAGTACTGATTTTAGCTAGCCATAGCTAGCTAGTAACATACATACTGACAATGTATATGCAAAGTATGCCCATGTTTTTGTGTAAACTCAGACTTTTACAGATCTCACATCTAATTCACTCAAGTTATTGGTTCTTCTCTAAAACACTTGGTAAAAGCTATCCATATCCTCATACTAAAAGAAAAATTCTGTAACAAGATGTCAATAGGTCCTTAAGTGAGGAATGACGAGTGACACAGTGAGAACAAAAATAAGTTCGTTAGCCAAATGAATTTTAATCTTCAGCAAATAATGTTTACCTGTGCTGATTTTCCACCCCCTTTTATTTCCTTTAGACCCACTATAACAACTGCATGCTTACATGTTGCCAGTGACTCATGTGCCTAAGTTCTGCATGAGTAAAGTCTTTTAGGTTCTGTTTGCTCAACACCTCTTTTCACTACAGAAAACGTGTTGAAAGGATGCCTGCTTTGTATTGGTCATAAGTGAGATACTCACTATAATAAATGGCATGTCCTGTCAGCAGCGTGAACTTTGCTACCAACCTTGAATGTGCAGTGAAATGTAAAACTTTTGGACACAGGTCTTCAACTTCCAGTACCTACTTCCCTCATTGTGTTCCAAAGTGACCTTTGGTCAAAACAAACTGATCACCTGTTGTAACTCACGTATGGAGCGGGAGTGTGTGGGAGCGTGGCAGAATTTTGTTTTCATCTGTAATTCGGTTTTCTTTTTTCCATTTACCAACCCCCTGTTTAATCTTAATTGAATCACCAAGTCCATGTTCCATTTTTTTTTCCAAGCATTGGACTTATCAAGCTGTTGCATTAATCATTCGTTTAAGGCAGCTCTCCCACCAGTGTCAAACAGACTCATTAGGTGAACCTGAGATGTGGTAGTCATAAATCCTGTTGGGGGTTGGCACTGGTATGTGACATCAATGGGAGAAATTATCAGCTAGGTGATCTACCAAGTTGGCTATTGCTAAGAGAAAGCAGGGAGTTCTCTATAAGAGAGCAACGCAGTGCTCAGTAGAAAGGTTAGGTGTCAACAGGCCCAAGCATCCAATCCTCAGCACAGGTTGGTGAGTAGCGGGACCCTGACAGTGGGAGATGAATGGGAGGGAATTATCTACTCACTCGTCCAGATAATTGCTCCATTTGGCCCTGAGTTAGAGAATAGCTTCTAATTAGCTCCCTGCAGCCCCCTAGACCTTCACTCCTCCCCCAAAAGAAAACACTCACACACATGTTGGAGGTCCAACCAACTGGGTCCCTTTGATGACACTTGAAAAGTAGCAAACTCTTCAGCCAGTTGGCAACATGTTTGATTTTAATGATATACCACTTTTAAAGAGAGAAAAAAGTTCGATGTAAGTAAACCCTGATTACCAATTTCTTGCAAGTTAGCTTTTACGCTGC
>JAPZDZ010000004.1:13618126-13646560 GCA_029783805.1 Acanthurus tennentii | reverse complement strand
GTTACATAGGGCGTTGAATTTTGATACTGCTATTGCTATCGTGTGTGATTTTCATGCAGTTACTTTTTTGTTGAGATACGGTGTGAAGTAGGAAAATTTCTTTAAAGTTGCCACACTAAACTTGACAGACCTTTTGGGCTATTATCACCTTTACAGTAATGAAGTGGCAATGCCCCCTCCTCCCTTGACTGGCAGTTTTACCATCAGTGGGGGGTCATTTACAACTGAACTTCTCTAATTAGCATTCTGTTTATTTGTTCTCACAGTTCAAGAGCAACAAACCCCACCCATTTCCTCATGTTGCTGATAGGATCCATAAACCCTGAGTCTCATCAGCAGTTGGGCCCAGTGAAGGCAAAACTCTGGCTAAACTTCATTCAAACTCTTGTCAAGTACTGTTTTAGACCACCAAGTGCGTCAAACTTTGACCTTTGAATGTTTTGAATCCACAAATCCACATATACCTTGTCGGGCCTTTTTGCAGATCTCAGATCTCAATTCAGAGATGATTCAAGATGAAGGAAGCAAAAGTCATTCAGCAGTATTAAAGATCAAACAGCTACAGTGGGCCAGTTGGGACGTCTGTGGGGGAGATAACCTCCAGCAGCACTGGCAGCAGTAGAAGGCGGTGACAGCTTTAATGCACATGCCTGTGTCCCTGCGAGTGGACTGCTCAGGGACCCCCTGACATGCGGAAGCCTGCAGAGAGCGGCCCATCACTTGGCTGCCGCCGGGGGTTGAGTGGGGTTAAAGTAGGTGATGAAGGTTGGAGGGATAAAAGGGTAGGAGAGGGTTTAGAGCATTGTGATAAAAACCACCACGACAACATCTCCCATTAGCTTTAAATGCGATGAGGACAGCAGGCCACAGGAGACATGGCATGAAACGTAGATACAGGTGTTTTTGTGCTGGCAGGCTAAGACTCGAAGCACTTTGGATAAAGGAGATGTCAAGCACCACTGTCGCTGCCATAGAACGGTATCACAAACAAGCATAAAGCCTCTCCCCCTCACTTAATATTCATGGATTTTTCATGGTGGACTCAATTTCATGTTCATATTTTCATAAATGTGGAATTCTATCTCATCTTCTTACAATTGTTTGTTTGAAGTGATTTGAGATATCCCAATGTAACCACAGGAACTAAGGGTTGTGTGGATTTCATTGGCAAAGGGGTGGGGATAATGGGAAAGGCATCCTGGGAAAATAAACCGCAGCCAGTGATCCCTGTATGCAACACAATCCTTTCTTAAACTCCCTTGTTTATGGATGTTGGGATTTCTATCTGCAAGTGTGACACATTTCTCATTCAGATCACATGATCGTATGGAGGCTAATGAGCGATGAAATGCTCTGTGCGTTATGAAAGTTGACGTTTTCGCATGATTTGTCGATTGAACTGACATGTTCAAGTGCAGGCAAATACTTAAACACACACTCACTGTCACAAACTGATGGAGGTTCAGCAGCAGTCCTTAGAGACAGCAGTATATCATTAAGTCATTAGTCATTTGTTTTGTTTGACAGGCAGGGATTTATCGCTTTTCCTGAGGAGGAAAGTAAGGGGAAATAAAGGGCACAAGAACATAAAAGTTTACTGTGCAGGTAGATAAGAAATGTGCAGTTAGCTGAGTCATTCTCAGTTTTATAAGACAGATATTATGTTCATGCCTTATATTTAAACCAAAATAGAACTTAAAAAGCACATAGCCCAGTTTTGGAGGCTTAAATAGTGTATAAATCACCCTGTAAAGCCTGTATTGGTGAGTTGAGAATGTGTCACACATCACCTCTGGGAGAACGAGTGTAGCAGAGCTCAGCGAAGTGAATGGAGCTGATAAAGCTGGATTGTCTGGCTGTAATCAGAGCCAGATGTGGTCAGACCCTCGCCGTGGTGGTCCGACCACATCTGCTGTGTCAGGGGGAGAAGGAGAAGGGGGGGGGAGGGGCCACAGCTGGATGACCTCTGACCCAGAGAAGGGAACCACGAGCCAAGGCTGACAGCTGCCATGGACGAGGCAGGCGACCTGCTATCATCTCTTTCGCTCACATGGTTTATGACTCTGCTCAAAAGTCTCAGATGATCCCTGTTTTACTCTGCTGCCTTCAAGTGTTTATGATTTATTTATAATGTTTCTTCTTTATTTATTCATTCGGGTTTAGGTTTTCATAAGAAGTTTTGAAATTATGTTTACGTCCAAGTAAAAGAGGAGTTAAAATGTTAATCACATCTGTTTATGTGTAAGATATGCTAAATATTCAGACAGGCTGATGGCCCTGATTTTGTTTTAATATATAGATATGATATTTGCATCTTAAGTAAGTTAAAACCACTTTATATTAATTTAACATCTTGCACATATATTAATTTAACACCTTGCACGGCCTATTAAATCTATTTAACTTTTTTTGAATACCTTATACATCAACAAGCTCAAAAGCTCAAACTTAAAAGGTAAAAATCAATCTGAAACAGAAAAATCAAACATCTTTGCTGACTAGAATTTATATATTGCAGAGCTTGAACAATAAATCTTTCCTAACAATATTTGTAATTTATATCAACTGAAATTCCAAGAAAAATGACATTTTCCCTAAACTTGTTTAACTTATGATTGATTTTTAACATGATGTCTCCTAAAAGCTGAGGCCAGACAAAGACATAAAATCCCCAAATCTGTCAGGCTGTCAGCAAAAGTTAGGAGCAGACATAGCTCAGTAAAGCTGTCACTGCTGCAGGTAAACTGATTGACATTATCTGCACATTCGCTAATAATCCAGAGGAAGGAACTGTAGCTTGATGATGGACAGCTCTGTGGTTGAAGCTTGCCTGGGGCTATTAGCAGACCATTGGAGGAGTTCCTTTTCCCTTCTCTCTCTGCACTCCTTGGGAGGAAAAAAAGGGGTATTGATGTGATTCAGCTGTTGAACATGGAAAATAAGATATCTGCTGAGATTTGCTATCTATTCCACCTTCATGGTATGTTTAATCTCAGATATGACAAAGTATTTATTATGTTGCGACAGTTTTAATTTTAAGCTTTTGGAAGTCAACATATAATCCCACATTCTCTTTATATTCTTACACTGCACCTAACTTGTCATTTAATCTTATCCCGTATTTTCCGAGTCTGGATTACCTCAGCACTCTTGAAGTTGAAGTTGAGCTCTTGACGTGCATTGGGCCTTCAGCGTATCCATTTTTGACGGCCACACCCTCACATAGAAAAGATTTGTTAAATGCGTTTTACATGTTCCATCAATAGCCCACAGAGTAGCACCCAATTTCAGCCATAAAGGCAATATTCTTTATTACAAACAGTCCTTTCATATCTGGTCTTGATGGATACGAAGGGCAGGCAGTCAAGCGTAACTCCCTATACTTCAGGCCTGTGTGGTGCAGTGATAGGGGTGAGTCGTCATCACCATGGCAGCGAGCACTCTATCTCCTGCGCTCGATGATGGAGTTGCCATAAAAAAAGAGATTTATCTGTCTTCACAGCGCCAGAGATGAATGAGATGCAGCATGAAGAATCGCCACAGCGTCCTGTCTCCACTGCTTCAGGTGCCTCATATTTCCTTCCCTGCACCCCCTCATTTTACTACAGTGAAGGTATGCATTTATCAAGAGGAAGAGACTTAAATCATTTCTTGCACCTAAGCTAGGGGTTGGAATGCCAGGGCTGATATGGCTGAACACACTCGTGCTTGAGTGTGCAGGCTTGTTTGTGTGCATGCCTCTGCTTATGTTCAGTTTGTCTAGTTGCTGTTCAGGTTCTATCTTCAGTGTTGGTCTAACGGATGTGAGCGATGATTTCAAAGAAACCAAGGTAAGTATACCATCCATTTATGGTTAGATTTTTTGATGTAGAGCCACCTGATTTGCACCCACTGTCAGGCTCCAAAGGAAGTAATGGATGTATGGATGGATTGATGAAACCCCTGTAATATTTTTGGCAACATTTAACATATTTAGAGTTATTGCAGGAACCTTTTTGAAGGGCGGTTTGATCTACAAAACAAATAGCCATAAATTTCTACCTTTACACACTAATTAGTACATCCAAAAGCAAGCGAGGCAGTTTTAAGTGAAGGATTATTGCCAACTGTTAATTGTCACCATGAATTAACCCATCATCACCTTAAATGTATTATATGATGAATTATTATCTGACTTGAAACACAGGTATGCTGTTTGAAGTTAGGCATTTGAGTCTATAGATGCACCTATAATGCCATATAACAGATTCAAAACAGTGAAGAGCAAAGACAAATTACTTTTCATGTTTCATAATTATATACACAGTTATCAACAAATTTACTGAGAAGTATGCAAGTGCAATCATTTGCAGCAACACATCTTATTAGCTTATAATAATAGAATTCTGAAATTTGACTAGCGATCCAGCTTTGTGTTTTTGCCTTTTTTAAGTAATAAAGCCCATTAACAACACACATTGAAACAGAAACTGTTTTTTTCATCTTTCAGCAGTAGCTCCACTGATATAAGTAGCACATTCAGATTTTTTTTCTATTCACAGTTGCGTAAAAATCTTGTCACCAACAGAATTTAAGTCACTGTGTTTTTGCCAAGAGAAGGAATCAATGGAACAAATGTTGTTCATTTAATGTCTTCTGACATTCTGTTATCAGCACTCCACACTTAATTACATAAGAGCCATAACATTCAGGAGTAAGCCAAAAGTAATGGAGGAAAAAAGATAGAGAGTGCAGGCACCTCCTTCAGAGCTCAGGCATTTCCTTCAGGGATATCCCCCTCTTCTGACCTCTGAGGGGGAAAGGAGAGATGGCAGAGAGGAAAAAGTGAGTGTAAAAACTGGCAGGGTCCATTAGGGCGTGTCCTCCTGAGGGTTGAAGGGTAGCAAGCTACACTGACCTTTAATGGACTTGAGTGACAAGCAGTCAGTGCTGGATCAGCCGGTGAGGAGTGTCTGGAAAGAGGCCCTTTCTCCATTGTTCTCTCTGTGACGTTCCCTGCCATGCTTCAGTGAGGGCAGGTGCTTCAGGGTGTCAAAATAGGAAGACCCACGGACAGGCTTGGCTGCTGTCCATGCTCCTCTGACATATGACAAAAGCTTGACTCTAACCACAGCACAAAAGGCAGACCAAAAATGAGAGCTGGTCTTTTACAAAAAAAAAAAAAAGCTGCTAGAGACTCTGAGCTTTACTGAGACGGGAAAGGACTGACTGACCTTTGGACCCAAATCAGTGTGTTCTGGAAAGATTTGCTCATCTCCTCTTTCTTCTTTTGTGAGTTTGCCATAATATGGATATCACACTGATAAGTGTTTTTCCATAGAGATGATACATGAACAACTTTTACTAAAGCGCATGACCCATGACTTTTTGTCTTGACCAACTCGACATGACTAATAGCTTTCTTCTAATACTTAACTCTAAATTATCAACAAACATCAATCACAGAAAGAGCAAGTGTTTAAGGTGCAGACGATACTTTAATGGCAATATTTTAAACTCCAAATCATTTACACAGACATCGACATTATGGCAGGTTTAATGCGGGATAAATGAATAAAGATAAAGAAAAGCAAATGAGAACAGAACAGACAATGTCCAAATGAGGAGCAAAAGAAGGAGCCAAGTTGTTATCAAAGCCCAAGTGATTATTTTCCACAAGATTTTCCTGTCAGGATGTTATGAATGTCTCCATGTTCGGTGGTCGGTGATAAATGGTGTCGCTTTTGCTGTGCTGATGTCATACAACAGCCTCAAGGCACAACTTCCCCTCCAGTAAGTGTCAGCTGAAGGATGCACTCGCTGTGTCCTGTTCGGACAGATGTTGTGTGTGTGGGGTGTGTGTGTGTGTGTGTCAGATTGCTAGAAGCGTGTTCCATACTTTCCATTCATGTAAAAAACTTGAAGGGAATTTTATCCACCCATCATCCACATGTTCCCATTTTTTACTTTCAGAAACCTCAATATTTTTCTGTACAGAAACAATTAGATCTATCATCATTACAGCCGCTTAGAGGGCTATTATTTACATTTCTACTGCATTATTGATTAGCGGCCTGCATTTTAATTTCCAGCATGTGCAATATGAGGATGTAAAATATTTATGCATGTAGTAAAAAACATCTCCTCTGTGTTAAATTAACAGCCCTTGTTTGTTTTCATAGTGTATCTAGCCTGCACTTTTTCCTGCTTTATGAAGAAAGCCCTGGTGGTAATGTTATTGCTTTCTCACCAAAATGAGTTTGAGACTCAAAATGTTCCATAATGTGATACCTGTCTTTGTGAGGTCTGAATGTGGGAACTAACCTTTTCCAGTTGAATTCAAGGCCAAGGAACATTAGCCAGCTACACTGACATTAACATTAACAATTAACTATACACATCTAAGCACTTTACCTGTTTTGAGGAGGCTAGTCCTGAAAGCTAGCAGGATTAGGCTAACGTTTGCAGGTCTATCCTGTTTCTATGGTTAATACAATATGATGTATATAGCTACTATGAACACATATTTAAAACCTCTTTCACAATAAAAAAAGTCGTTGTTAACATTCATAAATCAGCTTTTAAGATCCAACCCATGGCGCTAGTTTTAGCTCAATTGGCAAGCTAGAGTTGGTTAAATCCACCATCTACAGCTGGCCCTTTATTTCAGCGAGATGAAACAAGCCATTGTTTAAAAAATTCTATAAACTATAAACCATTATTGATATACTATATCTGTCATTGTTATGTAATGCAATATTTTTTCAAGTTGTAAATGTGTGAAAAAAAGGCATTATCACTGCTGTAGCATTCTTGCCGTTGATATTTTTATTGCACAGGCCTATTCTTAAAGTGTTCATCCACATTTTGAGTGTCATGTAGTGAAAAGGCATCCAGATATGAAAGGGTTGATTGCAGCTTGACTCTTTAAGTGAACTTTCCAACCCACTGTAATGACTCCAATCTTGAGGGCCTGTAATCTTGATCGAAATGGAAAAATAAGAGGAGCTTAATGTGCCTGTGTGTCCACGTGCATGCAAGTAAATGTCATTTTTGGATTAGGCTACTTTCCCTCATTTTCCTCTTAACATTATCTCCTCCGTCGGTGCGAGGGAGATTGCAGGGTGACTACGTTTTCCCAATGCCAGGGGGAGTCTGTAGCCATTGTTCTAACTCCTGACGGCAGCAGAGCTGTCGCTGATTGACAATACCACTGATTCCCTTGTACTTCCTGTGCAGACCCAGACAGCGAACGCAGTTTGCTTCGCTGCTCTTATCATGCATGTCACCGTGCCAGGAGAGAGGAAAGAGAAGGGAAAGCTGGGGGAGTATTAAGAGCAAGACAAGGTTTATCCCTTCTGCTCTTTTGCTTGACAAAAAGCCAATATCCAATCTAAGTTGATGACAGAAACTGCATATCTGTTTCAGTATGTGCATTATTTGTAGCAGAGGTGGGAGCTAAATTACTACTTATGACTCTGTTTCTCCCTGTTTGGGCACGACGAGATGCAAGATTGTTGCTACTGATAAGATAAGAATGTAGCAGTCGCCTTCTCTGGTTGCTGGTGCAGAAGGAGGAAATGCCTATCTGATGGGATTTTCAAATTGGATTTTGAATGGCCAGACAGGGAAGGAGAAAAATATTTACACAATTGACATCTCCATCTCTGGGAGTTGTAGGCAAGGTCTCTGGGCAGTGTTATAAACAAAAGAAACACACAGAATTAAACAGTTGGAGTTTACAAGATGTGGTCAGATTTGGCCAGAGGCAATTAGTTGATAACCTTGACCTATTAGTATCTCTACTCCTATATATTTTCTGACTCTTTCTCCATTTGCATTGCAAAATGTTTTAAAATAAATTTTAATTTTTGCTGGAATATTGACAAAGCAAAAAAAAATTAATATTATTTTATTTTAGATATTCAAAATTGTCATTAATATAATGTGGAAGACAGAGGGTGCCCTTAAAATTAATATCTTACCTTTCAGGTTGAAATATTTTACATAACCTTACCTTATACAAATAACCTTCATCTACCTCTGGTGAAACTCAAAATTTAACCCACATCCATTCTGGTTTTATCTGCAGACTTTCCTACTTTGCATCTGTATCTCAACCTCTTTATCATAGCAGTTCATAAAATTGTCCTTTAATTGATTATATCCACCAATTATATATCTATTTTGCACCAATTGTCAAATTTTTCATGGCAGTCAAACCATCTTCCAAAAGTAAAATTTGTGTCTGTTTACACAAATCCTACAGATTATTTTTCATGACTGTTTGATGAACTGATTTTCATTCAACATTTATCCCAAATAACAATCAGTAGTTACCTAAACCAAAGCATATTCCACATATTAAAGACACTGACTGTATGATCAACTAAAAAGACATTTTTCTTATCTAAACCAAAGTGATTTTTTTAACCACAGATTGGACTCAAACCCATGATTCTAATGTAAGAGTCCTACACTTTTGTACTTTATACACACTTACCTACTAACTCTTGCTTGGTTCACAAATGTACTATTTAATTCAGTTTTACAAATCTGGTGCAGGCCATTAAAAATATTTAAGTCTGTTTTTGTTTACACATTTGTATTTTGTATCTATTAAAATAAATTAATAAATCCTGCTACGAACATAGACAGAGTATTGGTCATACAAACTTTGACCTCAGGCCCATTGTACTACAGCTCCCACCAGCGTAGTACTATCAGTCAGCAGAAGAATGTATGACTAAATGGATGTGGGCAGAGATCGACTAATTCTGTCAACAGGCCAAGGAAGTGGGATTCAAAGTAATTTTTCCAAGAAATTGTGCTCATTTGTGCTCACTGATTTGTTGCGTATTATTGCTCAGCGAGTAAATATTTGATTAAGATGTGCATTGAGACTCTGCAACAAAAACCAAATGTTTATTGTTGGACTTCGATTAGTCCTTGAAGCTTTCATACAAAGATTTTTATGGAGAGCCATTAGCGGTGATGAAGCTATTAGAAGCATCCCTTTTTACTGCCTGCATCAGAATGGGAACCCCCACAGCTGGGGGTGATAAGGCTCTGATGTGGCTCCTGCTCCCTTGTGTCTCCCTGCCCTTAATGTCTACTGGCATACATAATAAATATCTCTCTTTACTTTTATGGAGAAGACATTTGAGTCACCATAGTCTAGATCAGGTACTCAAGGGTTAACCTTACAAGCTGCATAAATGAGCACCAGTGAATTTTGCCACATATTCCATATACCAGTGAGGAAACCTGAATGACTCCATAACACACAAAATGTGACTATGATGCTTATTTTCCTCAGTAGTATCTGGATTTTCTGTACACAGCATATAGGACTGCGGGAGTCCCTCTCAGTTGTAACGCTAAATACCAGAAAATCACAAACAGAAGCCAAATCTGAGACGCTTAAAAGTGGACTGACTTACTGGACTCTTGACCTTACTGTCAAGCAGCTGTCAGACCCCATATGTTTGCCCTCTTCTATGCCAAAGGCGAGTCAATTATTTAGACAGTGCATGAACAGAGGGGTCAGTGTGTTTTTTCAGAGGTTAAATCAAGTGTGCAACCTCTACATTACCGATTGATGGCTGCCTCATGACAGCCAATGAAACACCCAGCCTGGGACTTTTGTAAACTTCGGAGTGGCCGGCAGCTCTGGCTCTCGACTTGAAGGAGGTGCCAGGTGGCTTAAGTACAGAGCTGTTTATTTCTGTGAACTGCTGGGGACTGCAGCCCGGCAGAGCAGCCCCAGCGCTTTCATGTTTCCCATTCGGCATGCACTATGCAATCTGCCCGCCTGTTATGAGCATGAAGTAAACAAAACATTAGGTCATCATAAATCATTGGCCAATGACATGTCTGGAGCTGAGATTAGACAACCGGAGCAGAGCATTGGAGCACAGAGCAGGGAAGCCAGCCTCTCGTCCCACAGCCTGCAGCTCCTTTTCTCCTCCGCGGTCCCAATGTGTAAGATCATTATTAAAATTGCAGCTCAATTAAGATAAGACTAAATTACTTTCTCTGTCTCCCTCTTTGATGTTCGGGGGATTTTTCTTCTTTCTACAGTTGAAAAAAAGAGGCAGTTTAAAAGGAGCAAGGAGGGAGACAATCGCTCTGAGCACGCTTTGATGTTGCAGTCACAGCATTGCATTGGCTTCAAGTTGGAAACGTGCATGACTGTTTTTTGTTTTTTTTCTCCTGCGTGTAAAATTCAAAGCTCTATTTTCAAAAAAGCGTAAGCTAAATATTAGTTGCTCCATTGCAAAGACAATTTCACATTTTGGCAGAATGAAGAATTGTGAGTAAGCATTTACGAGTGTGTGCATGTGTGTGTTGCATTCCACTTTTCCTGTACTCCTTCTTTTGATTGCCACAGGTCCTGAACGCTGAAACGTGCCTTCTGTTTTCTGGGGGGTGGGGGGGGGTAGTCAGGGTCCGCCCAAGCTGAATCAGTGTAGCTGAACTTGTTTCCTACTGTGTGTGGTGGATAGTGTGCAGACAGGGTGCAGAGTGTTTATAAAAACGTGCAGGATTAAATGGTGTTTCTTAAATCCCATCAGAAGATCTGTTTATGACTGCAGGCGATACGAAGGGAACATAATGTGCAGTAGAAGCTGAGAAGCTGTCAATCTCCTTGCATGGTCGGTAAAAAGAGGGAAAATCACTTTACCGGCTTAATTTTTAAATACTTAATCCACAAAAATCTCCCTTTCCCCATTTAAAAACATTTAGGGTTTTTCACTACAACTAATTCAATCGCTCCGCCACTCATTCCATTGTTCAGCCTTGTTCTCTTTGTCTTAAAGTTCATGTGTTTGCCTGACTTCTCACTGTAAACACAATGGCTAAAACATCAGAGGGCCATGGACTAGGGATGTTTATAGGAGCGGAGAGCCTGGAGATGGAACAGAGATACGAGTGCTGATCTGTGAAAGGAACCACTGCTGTATCGCTGCTGCTCGCCATCACACACAAACACCATCTGGCTGCCTCTCACCAGACAGAGAAGACCTCACACCTGCACACTTCAGGGAAATAGACGAGGATACTACATGGTTTGTTTTGAGTCTGAAGTACTGACTTTTCTTTGTGTTTTGTTGTTCATTTGTTGGCATACTACGTTTTTTGTAAACCACAGATACGTTGAATTAGCATGTTTCATACGTATCATATCAACGTTTCTACAGTAAAGTGACGTAGATCATGCACATGCATATGAGCTGACTTGTTTCACTTTGAAGAGAAGAGGATGGTGGTGTTGTGAGAGCTACGCAAGATGGCTGCCAAGCAACAGGCCTCTGTTCAAAACCACTTCTACGCTGAGTTACAGCTGACAGAACTAGTTAATTTTAGCGACCATCGGGCCTTTTTCCAGCTGTGTTTGTGCCGTTGAACATGATCTTTTTTCCTAACCCTGACCAAGGGGTTTTTGTGCCTAAACCTAACAGGACCTTCACCACAGCTCTAGGGTTGTTGCAACCTAAAATTGCAGCCTAGGCGCCAGAGTGAAATGTTGGCATCGTAGACATCCATGGTTTGCAAAAACGTACAATGCCAACACTTACTCTGGCAAAAAAGTTGGTCAACCCAGTAAATTATATAAAATATGTGCTCGCTTTTTATTCTTGTTTTGCACTGAGAGCCATGTAAGATTTTCATATTAGTCCATTTTTAAAAATTTTCAAATGCCACATATTCATTTTAGCTTTAAAAAAATCTGATTCAGACTGTAGACAGCATGAATGGATCAACTATTTTAAGCTTTTAAAATTACTTTTTACAGTGATTGTTTTTGAAAACTACAGTATGTACTAATTGGCATTTCAGTCAGGCGTGCACTGTTATGATGAGAAGCTGAGGTGTTTTCCTGACCATTATCACATCATCTTCAGCTCTGTTCACCCCCACCTCTCTGATATTCCCCTCCAACTAATTCTCTCTCTTGGAGTCCACAGATCAAATTCTCCCAATTCATGTTGTTTTTAAATCTTTAATTCTTTCCCCCTTTTTCTGCCCTCCACAAACTCTCTCCTCCTGTGTTTTGAATGCTCTTCACATCGCAACCAAGCATGAAAACGGAGAAAGAGCGACTTAAACAAAATTAGTTAACTGACTGGAGGGTAAACAATGAGACTGTGAAAAAGACCGTTGGGAGGAATGGTTTTCCTCTCAGAGGTCAGAGGGGAGATTGTCCATTGACACAAGCTCAGACAGCTGACATTTGAGATCTTTTTTGGATCACTGAAAAGGGCTATGTTGTGCTTCTCATATGCAGGAGATTTGTTTGTACATGGTTATATTATATTACATGCATTGCAATAATTTCTCACCATATTTTTTAGGATTTCTTTTTGGTTCCATGTTGAATATTGTATTACTTCAACAACCTTACACTGTATGTTGATGCTGTTTCAGGTCACAGGAGAAGGGTCCATTTGAGGTTAATGCTGCAAATAGGATCCATGTGATTAATGATGTGATGTCCCATCTGCATGTTCTGCAAGTTCTATTTTTAATCAACTAAAACTTACATCTGCTCAGAAACTGTGAAAATATATAACAGTTTCTGAGCAGTGTTTTTACTTTAACTGGTTTGTTTTCCTTGCCTGTGTCTCACCTCACACTCCATATAGTAATACTCCATCACAGCATGTTATGTGTTCATGTGTGTGTGTGAATGCATGTGTTAATGTATGGGCGTTTGCGAGTGATGTCGTGGTGGTGCTGTTGCTGGGAAGTGGTGCAGGTAAATCTCTGCTTCCTGCTATTCAGGGACTGAACATAATCTGTGAAATATGGAGGAATAATAAATGCAAGACTGTTACTCAGACACAGTTAGACCCGCCTCTTGGTACGTTCTTACAAACACACACACAACACATACAAACACTGTTGTTACTCGCACTCACAGTCTTTCAGATACACGGTGTTGTGAATAAAAGTGGCAACTGTAGCAAAATGAATCAGTCACACTGTTATTAATCACAGTGAAATTCATGACTTACTGCCGAGTATTATCAAGACATATTTAATGATCGATCGTATTTGAAATGACAAACGTCATCAGATAAGAAATGTATTATTGGCATATTCTGAAGGCATTATTCATCCCCTGAAGGCAATAATTATCCATTAATCAATAAGATGAGGTTGATTTAATTTTGTGTTTACACTCCAAAGCCTCATTTATCCAAACATCACTTACCAAATCTGTCAACAACGTCAAAAAAGGGCGGACAGACCGGAGATTTGGTGAAGGAAAGAATGACATGGCATTTCCTCCTGATTAGATGTGCTTTTGTTGACAGATTTGCTGCAGTAGCTATAAATTTTCAGCACTTTTTAATCAGATAATTTTTTGACCTACTGACCTCTTTGCATGATTGACAGAGCTAATACATAATAAATGACAGTGAAAGAAAAGGCAGATGTATCTGTTTCTAATAAGTAGTCTACAGTATATTGGGTTAGTCTGGTCTCTGTGTCCCAGAGAGCTGTTTTCAACTTGCTTTCTTTTCGAAATTCAAAATAAATGTGAGGGAGAGGGAAGACGTGATGAGGCACTTAGTGGGAAACAACTCGAGAGGAAGTTGAAGACAGTTATGGTTGTCTTTTTTTTTAATATCACACATTAAAATCCTCTCAGTCAGCATGATTTTACAATCCCTCAACCCTGCACGGAGAAACACAACGACTCTGCCAGGAATTAATTGCCAGTGGGATTCTCTAAGAGTTTAAATGGCTTTACCCCTTACACACACATGCACACACTGCACCATTAAAATCAAATTTCAAGTTTGTTTTCCTCGGTGATCCACCTCCTGTGCGAAGCCACTTTTTTTCCCCCCTTCTTCTATTTAAGGAAAGATGACATTTTAAGCTGCAGCCTAATTCATCACTGTCTCTCCCTTTGGTTTGTGTGACACTCTTTTCTCCTCCATAGAGGCCACAAGGACTCTGGATTGTGATGGGTCACTTCCAGCACTGTCTCCTCCTCTTTTGGTGCAAATGACACCAACCTCCCTGGACTTAAAAGATATATGGATCAAGAGAAAGTATGTTGTCCCTGTGTGTGCAGATATGCAGAGCTGTCCTTAAAGCAGAGGGCATATTTTATTTACTGAAATTAATCTGCATTCCTTTAAATTTTATTTTCTAATTCATGTCTTTTCAATCAAATGGGCAAATGTATTGTCTTGAGCTATTTTTTTGCAATTTGACTCTTTTGTTTGGTGTGTAAAATGATTCACTTTAACATAAATTCTGTTAAAATAGTAGCATACATTTAAAATGATATTCAGCTGATGACTTTATATCGATTTCATTTTTTAACGAAAACTTATTCTCGTACTAAATTGTTTAATGTGAAAAAACAAGCAAAGTTCTAGCCTGCCACCACAAAGGAAAAGAAACAAAACACTGTTTAATCACCTATGAAAATAGTAGTATTTTATCTAAATTAAAACGAATCTTTATACTTTTCTTGACTGCGACTGTAAGCTAAATGTAATTTTGTCAACATTCCCTCTCAATAGAGGAAAGAGCAGCTTTATCTTGTCTCCGTCCTAACGCGGTCTTAGTCTGCTGTTGATGTTTTCATAGCCCAGTGGCCGCCTTGCACCATAAAATGAGATGAGACCCGCGAAAGACACAGACAACTGCTACCGTGGCTCAAATAGCACAAGTTGGACGGCTTTGAAGTGGCCCTCTCATGTCACAAGTTACAGAGTTCAAGTTTGCTCCCTGCTATTAGGAGACAACTGAAACGGATTTTTTTTCTGCACATAAAACCATATAAAGCTATGAATTGTAAATTAATGTGAAAAGTATTAAAATTTTAGTGGAAATGTGCATATTGTGATCAGCATATATTATTCATTTAAGCACAGGGCAAAACAAAAATAATCACTGCTCTAACTTGTTTTATTGGTGCATTGGATTGTTTTATTTGACGGTAATCCACTTAATTATACTGTTTATTTTACTATGAGCTCAAGACACCGTGTGTTTTGAAAACGTAATAAAAAAACATGAGCAAGGCATCATATCCACAGTAGAAAAATGGCTCATTCTTTTTGTTTGTTTTTTGATAATTTAACAGTAAGCTGCATTTATGCCTGTTTGCAATTAATACATTCAAGAAATTCAATTTTAATAAATCAGCAAGAATATAAATTTAAGGACGTAATTTTATCACCCACACCTGCGACAGAACGAAGCTTTATTTCTGTCCTTCAGATTTAAAAGAAAGGTTGTAAAGTTGCCGTGTATGAGACCTTCAAAACTAGATTCATAACATTAAAATGCACTTGACAATAAATTACTGTATGTCATGCTGCATAATTGAGACATTCAAGTGCTCCGTGAGTAAAATGGTGCTATAATTAGAAACCGCAGGCCCGAGCAGCAGAAAAGCAGGTTTTGTGTAACTTGAAGGCAACTCTGTTCGTTTTTTTGAGGTAACTCGCCAAGGCCGTCGGGTTATTCGCAGGTCGGCCGTTTCCCGTCGGTCTGAAGTCACAGTACCCCATTATCCCTCCATCCTAGCTCGCATGAGCTCCACATGAGTTCATTTCTCCTGTCTTGAAGATGCTGCACGATTTCAAACTCCTTATTTAACCCAGAAGCCTTGTTTACACCTCATCGCTCCGCCTGTTTTGACAAAGCCGAGTGAATCATTTCATTGAAAATTATCATTTGTCTTTTAAATGAGACACGCAGGATAAGAGGCTGCACACAGCGCTTATTTTTTCCTTATGGGAGACAAGTGTTGGACCTCCAACCTTTCACTCGTTTGGCCGCAGAGCAGACAGAACTTGCGTCTATGGACTCATAATTAGAAACAGATGGCGCGGAGCTCGGGTCTCGTACACTAACCGAGAGCTAAAGCACAGCATTTTCCATACTGAGCTGGTCACTCAGGCATACAGGTGCACACAGTCTGCAGGGGCTATCCCTGAGACGTCAGTGCAATACAACTATAAGTTTTCTTCTGGGAAGAGCTTTGGCTCAATCGCATTGCGTTTTTTACGCATAGCTGGCATCCTTTACAAGCAGAAAGATGGAATAATAGTCGGTTCTTAGATTACCCAAAATTGCAAACATTATAGCCTATAGACTCGGTGCTCTTAAATTATTACTGCGACAGCAGACGCACCACAGAAAAAGGAAACCGTCCAATATAGAAAAAAAGTTTATGGAGATAAATATCCACAAGTCAAACCTTTATCAGATAAACACAGGCCAATCGTTTCATCACTCGGAGCACAAATTAATCAATAATGTCAACACCCAAAGTGAAAACAGTGTCTGAGGTGTGCATTTGATTTTTTTACTAAATATTAATCAATATGCATCACGGTTGTAGCCTACACCAAAGCTATCTTTAAGAATATTGAGGATAAATTATATTTATTTAGAATTCTGTTCTTACTATCTTAAAGTAATAGTTTTGTTATGGGGGTCATTTCTTGAACTTTGACCTGACCTCTAAACATAGACACTGGAACACATTTCATCTACTCGCACTCCAGTGTATCGAAAAAAAAATTAGATACTGATTAAATAGTTAAATTTTTTTTTTCCTTAAACATACCTGCAAACGTTTCGTCATGTTCCGACAAAAATAATTGTGATCGGCGACAAAACGAAATAAAAAAAATAGGCCTAATGTTTTCTAAAATATTGTTCAATCATCAATAAAAACCCACAAGGCATCAAAGTCAACTCAAAGATACGGTCTTGATAGGGCCACGTTAAATATTAAAAGACAGGCCAACATTGACGCTTTTGTCTTTGCCATTTGACCCAGAGCAGTGAGGGAAGTTGTGCATTTCCAGGAATGTAGCGGAACGTTTTGGGAAAGCGTCCTACAGGCTGAAACAGGGGTCCCAAAATGTCTTCAAGTTAAAAGAGCCTCGAACAGACGCGGACCCCTGTGAGGTTTAGCTCTCAGCAACAGCTGATTAGGGTTGTTAGGAGCAAGCCTAACTGTAAAAGCAAAACAAGTAAATTCTTCTTTCAGGGCTACTTCGTCTTTGGAGGAGGGAAATGAAAGTGAAATTGAATTTGTACCTATTTCGCTGTGGTCCCCTCGGGACAGGATGAGGACCCCGGGGCCCCTCGTAGGAAACTATCGACTCATTGTTAATTACAGTATCAGTTCATTTTTATTTCAACTTTTTCTGCGTAAGTCTTTTATAGGGATTAATGTATTTCGAGGATTTTTTTTTTACTTTTTAAACTGTAGTAGCTTATTTACGATTTTAAGGAATTCAAATAAAGCACACCACGCTAATCTCTCTCCCCCTCTCTCTCCCTCTCTCTCTCTCTCTCTCTCTCTCTCTGCTATGTCCTGTTATATTGTTGATGGTGCTTGGGCGGCCGACATCCTCCTCATTGACCCCCTTCTCCCTCTTTGCCTTTTCCGTCTCATGAAAAACGATTCCAGCTCTCTGATTGAATTTTATTCCTTCCTGACCTGGTCTATTCTGTGAGGGCGCCATCAATCTTTTGGCTAACACGACGTTTGTTTATTAGGCTTATACATGGGAAAGTATCTACGGACTTTTATGAGCCTGATTGTACTTGGTGCAATCGGAGAGTTTGGAGGGACGTACAAGAGGCATTTCACTGTCGCTACATTGAGCAAATCAAACGTTTTTCTTTTCGTGCTTTTTGCTGTTAGTGAATATACACCGTTGCATGAAGGCCTGTATGGTCCAAAATATGCATATGGCCTGAAGTTACTCACACACGTTTTGTTTTGATGGGCTGTGCTCTTTATATTTTTGCTGCTGTCTTGTTGGTCGACAGACTTGAAGCTGCAGATGAGGTCTTACGGAATAAGTTAATCCAACTGTTTCGGAATCGGAGTTATATTGAACTTTGACATGCTGCTAAATGTGGAATCAGTTCTGACTTAGCGTTTGTCACATTGAATGGGACATGCCGCAATAACCCCTGTTTGGAAGCTAAAAATTAATTCAATAATTGAATTTTGAGACAAAATCACGCGACTGGCTTTAGCATGTTAATACACCATTTACAGATGTGTATTGTCGTTGTTGTTATTTACAACTGTAAAAACGGTGTGATGTATCATATAACAAATAATATCATCACCATTTTATAATATTTATAAGAATTTTGTATTTGGAAAAAATGTGAACTACTATATATTATTATTATTATTATTATTATTATTATTATTATTATTATTATTATTATTATTAATGTTGTTGTTGTTATTTCTAATACACTCATTTTTATATATTGACATGTTGTCTTTATACCGACTGTAGCCTTGCGCAATTTCACGCACTGGCCACTTTTACAAATAATCTGAAAAACATCAATAGTACAGCTTTTTAATACCCTATGTTAAATTAATGTCTTTATGTAGCCTACTATAAATTACATTTACAGTCAGTATCCCTTTCGCTTTAAAAATAGGCTGGGCCATTTGACTTAATTTAATAAATAAAGTGCAATTTAAAAAAAATATCTATGAAAAACCTGCTTTGAATGTTTGGATGAAGGACAACAGACATCTAATAAAATAAACAATTTCCATGCATGTGCAAAATAATCCTTTCAAGTAATTTATGGGTTTCCATTAAACGTGATGGATTGATTTCCATTCATTAATGCCACTGAGGAAAACAACCCTTTAAAATTGTATTTGAGAAAAACTGCCAATTGGGATTACGATTAAACATCAATCTGACATATCAAATATAAAACCATTCTCAAATATCCACACACTAAAAACTTGGATGAGTCACTTATAATGGAAACGTGACGGCTCTAGTTGTCTCCATTCACGTAAACGTCATGTCAGACTTGTGAGAATTCAAACATCAAGAGTGCAGTGACAACGGGACTATCTTTGGCATGTGTGGTATGATATTAAGTAAGCTTTGGTATGCGCCAGTAAACACACAACACTATCCAAAACAAAGTTGTGCTGTGTGCAGGCTGGTTCCCAGGTCTGCAGGCCTCAGGTCAACATTATCTTACCACCCCGTATGTACAGAGTCTTCACTATCTCTATTATGACAATAAAAATTAGATAGTACGTAAAATATCAATGTTAAAAGGAAAAAAAAGACGTAAACACTGGTAACATAAACAGCTGTTTACTCTCCGAACGTGCGCATGCCGCAAAATAGTTGCAAATTATTTTTTTGCCTCGATAGTTTTTGATATTACCTCAAAAATTTTATAAGAAACAAAACGTGCTTTAAGTAATATTTATTACATAAATATTTATATTTTTGGTGAGAGTAAAAATAGTTTGTTTGAATTTGTGCAGCAGATTAGTCCTGAATTAATTTTCAACATACTGTGAATAGACATCAGTAAAAAATCAAACCTAACTCAGAGGGTCAGATCAGATTAGAAACAAGGCCAAACTGAGTTTAAAATATCACTAGCCTGTATTCAAGTCCGTAAGAAACGAGGCGTTAACTTTAACTCACATAAAATGACAATTTATTAAACAAACAAACAAATCCTTCAAAATACTTTTCAACAAAGGAAGAATCTTTGAAATAATACGGCGATATACACGTTCCTTTTTCTTACTTTTATATTGGAACAATTTTTTGGACAATTAAGGCAATTCAATTTAGAAACACTTTTTTGGTGTTTGGTCCATAATATCCGGCTACATTTTAGAAATAAATTACTATATGCAATTTACACGTCCATAAAAACTGATATCCTTAACATATCATATAAAGCCACAAAAGCAAAGAGAGACTTACGTGTTATTTGCAGTAACACTGTTCTTTAGAAAAACCTAGATCAAGTCTTTTCTGTTTTTTGTTTTCTGTCTCATATTAGTCCATGTGGTGTAGGCAAGTAAGAGGGGGGGAAATGTTGAATTTCACTGAAAGAGTTCAAACACCGTGAGGGAAATATTGAGCCTGTTTTTTGGTCAGAATTTGCTGCAGTCATACACAAAAGCTCCCGAAGTGCGATAGATGGATTGGCTCGGTGGGAATGACATCTGACAGCTGTTATTCCCATTCACCGGTGAATTATTCAAGCCAATTCGTTGGGATTCAAACATCTCTCGGACTGAATGGAAGTTCTGCTGCTGTGCTGGGTACGTTGCGCCCAGATGGCCCAGGTCTCCGGCCTGGTTGAGGTACCATGAGGTCAGCCTCCCTTGGTGGGGATGGTGGCCTTCCTGCCCAGAGTTAAGATTACTGTGGGCCAAGGAGGATGAGGTGGTAGTGACCGAATAATCTGGCAACGTTTCGTCGACGGTGGTGCTGGGTGCCAAGTGGCTAGATCTGTCCCCTGCGTACAAGCTCATGGCTTGCATGTTGCAATGATAGGTTGCATTGGAGGTAGTGGAGATTGAGTTTTGGATACAGGGTGAGCTATAGACAGATGTCTGACTTGGAGAATAGTTTAAGGACAAAGACGGTGTTATACCTGTCCTGCTGGAGGCGGTGAGGCTGGAGGAGAGCTCTGTGGCCCCTTGTGGAGACCCCCGGAGGGAGGTCATGATGTTGTCTACGCTGAAGCCCTGCGTCGAGGCCTGGCCGTGGTGCTGGTGGTGCTCGGAGCTGTCCATGCCGATGGACCTATTGGAGGGGATGCTGTGAGGGCTCCCGCTGGACATGCTGCTGCTGTCCGGGCTCTCGATTTTGGGCACTGCACTCAAGGAGGGAGAGTCGGCCTGCGGCGGCGTGACAGTCCCGTTCTCAGTCTTAATATCCTGGATCCTCACAGGCTTGGAGCCCTGCACCGACTGCTCCTGGTCCCGGCCTTGCTGCCTCGGCGGCACATCCTTCTGCAGCCGTTCTTCTTTTTCTTTCAGCGCGTCCTTCTTTTTGAACCGTCGTCTCCGTCTCAAGAAGCTCCCATTTTCAAACATGTTATAAGAGTCAGGGTCCAGGGTCCAGTAGCTGCCTTTACCGGGTTTTTTATCATCACGGGGCACCTTGACAAAACACTCATTCAGAGATAGATTGTGCCTGATGCTATTCTGCCAGCCCTGCTTGTTGTCTCGGTAAAATGGAAACCTCTCCATGATAAACTGGTAAATCCCATTCAGGGTCACCTTCTTGTCAGGCGAGTTTTGAATAGCCATTGTGATGAGCGCAATGTAGCTATATGGAGGTTTGACCATATCCTTGGGCTGAGGTTGTGGGGTGTACGGTCCATACGCCCGGGCCATGCTGGCAGGGTATTGGTCATGAGCTGCATGAGAGTACATGTTCATAGGTGCTGGCATCCCGGTGTATCCCCCACCGGCAGCGGCCCGGTAATAGCTCGGGTCGCTGCTGATGTACGGCACGACGCCTAATGAGTTGGGACTGGAGACGGAGTAGCGAGCCTGCATGTTTTCACTTTGATCCGGCGAAAATTAAGCTCCAAAATACGCCAACGGAGAGCTCCACTTCTCCCTCCTCTGAAGGCTAAGTCGTTCAAATCACAGCTCCTCACTGCTCAGTTGAAAAGAAAAAGAGAGAAAAGTCTTAACAACCGTGCAGCGTGTTGGATCTCAGAAGTAAGCCATCCCCATCTCTGTGTCTCTATGAAACGCACATTGAAAAAGTTCTGAACTTTGGACATCCGTCACCACACAGGACTTTTACGCAGTTAAATTCTTTCCTCCTTTTTGCTGCCAGTGGAGCTCCTCCCAGAAAGTGTACGGGTTGTCCAATGGGAAGTCAGGCCGTGCAGAGGGAGCACAAAGCTCCCGGCCACACTCAGAGCCTAGAAAAAGCGTGAGGAGGTGTCGGTAACTCCCAGCCCACTGCAGCCAAGACTTCAGATGTGACAGAGCAATTCACATGTATACAATCAGACCATGGAGAGCATATTACCAAACAAATTTACAAAAATAAATAAATAAAATCGTCTATCAGACCTCTAGCCAGTTTACTGGAAACTAGATGAGCTTTCCTTTAAATTTTAAATATAAGTTCATCCACCAGTCCTAATATTGTGCTATAGCATAATATTGAATCAGATATTTCTCTAAAAACTCAAGTTCATGCAAAGAATGCAGGGAATTTAGGCATACGCTATTGTGGCTGTTTCTCCTAATGTGATGTTAAATAATGACATTGTATTTCTTTTGTAAATTTTATTTCGTTTTTTATTAAATAAGATAGAAACACCAATAAACCAAATGGCGTCGTTTACGTGCAGTTTTAACGTCTTTTAAAACGCATTTTATTAGTTCAAAAAACTCTATACCAGCAGCAGATCAAAGCAGAACACAGCTTCGCGTCGCTCGCAGTCAGTAGTTAAAGTGAGGTCTTATTACAGCGAGAATTTCAGATAGTTTGGGCCGAAAGGTGTGAAATTTTGTTAAAGAAAAGGATTTTAATTACGTGGAACCAAATGGGATGACAGTGACACTTTAAATTTGAATATTTGCCGTGTTGAGATGTTAGCATTCTTTTTTTTTAAATGGCCTACCTGCAATCGAATAAACAAAACTTGGAGCCCTAGGCTATCACTTACCTCTCAATTAATTTTTTTAAAAAGACGGAGAGTTTATAATGTGTTTTGAAGCAGACTCTGGATTTTTATGATTAACTTTAAGACTGTGGTTTGAAATAAAGGAAGATTTTGACCAAAGATAGACGTTAAAATAATCCGACCCTTAAGGCCTCTGTGTATCCCTGCTGTCAAAGGCGACTGTGCATGAAATTGTAAATGGTCATTGTGAGGCAAAGTTTCAGTCCCAGTATCAATGTAATCCTTTGCACGTCGTCTTAATTAAATGTCCGTGCAGTGGCCTGGTGCTCCGCCGGTTTCTCCTTACATGGACCCGGGCATGAACTTTTTCCACCGCCCCGGGCTGTTTACACAATCCACTACGGGCTTTTTTACTCAATACTATGGCCTGCCCACCCAGTCCTCCTTAACACTATTATTTAAGATGTCCAAGACAGAAGGCCAGTTAAAAATGACTGGATGTTAGAAAATAATAATAATAATAATAAAAACTAACATATGTTGGTTGTTTTCTTTCTTTTTTCCAGCAGGTCTAAAAAGGCATTATTAATGCAATCAGTGATACGGTTTCATGGTGTCTTGGAGATTTGTTCTTATAGTACGAGTAGTCTGTCTGATATAAAATTTATTTGATTCAATGCCTATTTGCTTCTTGATTTTTTTGTTGTTGTTTTTGTAAATTAAAACCGCCTGTTCTTTTTTTTTAAATAGACCATAAATACATGAATATATAGATAGGATAAAATACAAAAGAGAAAGGAAAGATTGTGTGTGTGTGTGTATGTGTGTGTGTGTGTGCGTGTGTGTATGTGTGTGTGTTTCAAAGAGAGGTCTTGGGAGAGAGGGAGAGAGGGCGCGACAGACAGAATGTGAGTCCATTAAAAGCTAATCATAAGTATGATTTTGGCTCCCTCTAGTGTTTGTCTTCATTTAGTCTTCACATTAGTTTGTGTTTCCTTACTGCGGTTATTTACTCTAAATCCTCATTAAGTCCCTTATTTAATGGCCACTGACAATTTTGTAACAGAATATTCAAACCGACATTTCTGGAGACAAATAAAGGAAAAAGAGAAATAAAACTGAAGACCAATAATAGGACACATATGTTATTAAACCAGGCCCGTCTGTATTGTTTGTTTATTTGTGGCCGTTTTGTTATTGATGCTGACCTACATCATATACTTTCCAATAATTATGACGCTAATTTAGCTAATGAACGTGCATAATGTTACATAGTTTGTATGCGTGTGTGTTTGTGTGTGTGTGTGTGTGCGTGTGCATAACTGTGCAACGTTTTTTGTGTGCGTGTGTTGGAGGGGGTGTGGGGGTGTGTTTTTGATTTATTATAGGAGCCTCTAGCAGGCAGAAAAGTTGCAGAGAATTAATAGGACTCTTCTGCCACCTCATGGTTCTTTTCAGTACTACACCGTGAAATCAAAACTATGCCATCTCTGGGGTCCAGTCTGGATGTCATGACACAAAGGGATTATTAATTATCAGAAAGGAGGCACAAGTTTTTAGATAGGGAAAATCCATGACAACAAATCATAAGAATAAATCAATTAATGGAGTGTTCTTATCATTTTGAGCATTCTCTCTGCGCTGTGTTAACTGAAAAAAAGTGTTGTTTTTTTTTTGAAGATATTGACCCTAACCTTAAGTGTAATGAGTTTGTTTTTCACAACCTCCATCTTTGACAGTGAGAACAGATGTCAGTGGTGCAAAAAGTATTCAAAATTTTCATTTTAGTAGAATAACAAGTGAATATCCTGCATTCGACATTATAAGTAAATCTAGGCTACATCAATAATGGTGTCAACAATACTACAGGTCAGTACCAAAAGCGCATTATTATTATGCAGTATGGTAATATAAGTACAACACTGTAATGTTGCAGCAAGTAAAGGTCAAGCCACCTTTGACTACTTATTTCCATGTAGTATGTGATTTTTCCACAATGTTTCATGAAGTAATGCCTAATATAGACAGGTCATAGTGTGTGAGTTTGTGCACTATAACCCAAATGAAGACTACAGCATGCCTTTTTGTTATAGAAATCAATGGAAAATTGAAGTGTTTAACAGGCCTCAGCCCACCCTCTCTTAAATTATGTAGATTCAGCCAAGCAGCTCATATATTACATAGCCTGACTAATTTATGACTTTTTTTTAACCATCATTTTTCTGCTTCCTCTTCTTGGACATGTAGTGCACAAAGATAGTGACAATGATTGTGATGATGATGATGATGATGATGATGATGATGATGATGATGATGATGATGATGATGATGATGGACAGAAGCAATCAGCTCTAAAATATCAGCACAAAGCTAATGGTTGCCAACATCAGTATGCCATTTTTACTTTTAATTATCTAAATGCTTTTCTTCAACCAAAACTTGACCTCAGCTACAATTTGGATTTTTTGTAACCTAAATTTGGCCAATATTTTTTCTTTTTGTTACCACTTTTTTTAAACTTTTTTTTTTTTTAGCAAAGACATCATTTCCATTTAAACACCCTCCACTCAAAAATGTGTGTTACTTACGTTCATGTCCCATTTGTTGTCAGACCTTAGTTATACTGACTCCTATCTGTGCAGTTTGTTACTAGAGAGGTGCACTAACACAAACATTACTCTTTATCAGTGACTTCCAGTTACGAGCTATTAAACAACATTTACAACTTAAAGATGCTAACTACACTTGCCATTATGGTATGCCTGCTAGTTGCAGGTTTTGGTGCACAACAGACTCCTTATGTGAGTCCAGATCTGAAAGAGGCGCATCTTTGGAGGATTCTCTCTAATGTTTCTTTTATAGCTGACCTTATCCATCTTGATGCACAATACTATTTCAGTGGTCTACCTAGCTCAAGCAGGACACAAGGCCTAGAATCAACTGATCCAGAATTTCTCAGTGAGCAAGAAAGAATTAATTTGCTTTTAGCATCTTATTAATTTAAATTTATTTGTCTCAAAGCAATGCTTAAACATATTAGTCTTCAGAAACTATTAAGAATTCAGCCACTAAGAAGTTGGAAAGACTAACCAGTCTTCACAACTAGAGCAGTGTATCAGTACATTATCTCTCTGCAGTTATTTTCTACCATGTATTCATTGTAAGATCATAGATTCTGATGGGACATTTTGAACAGCAGCCATTATCTGCCCAATTAATTTCTAATGTTTCACTGTTTATGAAATTTTTTCAGAGGGTCATTGCTAATGGCTTATCTCAGCTGCAACAAGTACAATAAAATATATAGATTTATGTAAGGAAGAAAAAAAAAACCTTAAGTGGTGATCATTTCCAGTTGCTTGCAGATGTCTAATCCAGAAATGTTAAACTGATGTCAGATAGTGTTTGTTTCAGTGCTGATTTATTTAACATAATGTAAATTTAGCTTTCCTAAACCTACTAATCCATTAATGGATCACAAAATATGCTGAAAGCTAATACAGCTCTGAATGTTGATCCTAAAATGTATGTGTAACAGTTGTAAGTGCCCACATGTGCCTTTTTTATTAATTTTGATTTTCTCATTTGCTGATTTTTTTGGTAATATATATGCCAAAGATAAGATTATTAAATATATACATGATTTTTTCGACACTAATAACAGCAAAAAAAGATACGCATTTACTGTAGCAAACTGTCTGCTCTCACTCCAATCGGTGTTGCAATAATTGTCCAACAGTCTCCGTCAGCACTGACCTTACACTTACATTTGTATACATGCATTGTATATAACCAATGTAACACAAGCATGCATCTCTGTAACACTGTGCAAATTTTTACTCGACCTTCTCAGAACTAAACTCATAATTAGACTCATAAAATTATATAAAAAATAAATAAATAAATGCAGAATTGACATCCGTGCAATTAATGCCGTTAAAACATCTGTCTACCGTTGAACCCTATGAGATCAATCATCCGTGACTCTATCGATCCATCTCCAGTGTAAATGAGCAGTCTGAACCGGGTTCCTCAAGTCATCTGGTTATATAAGACCTCAGTTCTATCTATTAACTGTATTATAAGGTACTCAAATGACTAACTGGTCATCCGACATTTCATCTCTGTAGCAAAGTGACGTTATGCACGCGCAGGTTTCCATAAGTGCAGGGCATAAATGAAAATAATCGGAGTCCTTCATTTTTTTGTAAACTGAAACTGTACCGCGAGATGGCAGTACAGTCACGTGAAAGTCAACAGGACTCAACAAGAATGAAGATTTTTATGCAAGAATTTTACATTGAATTTACACTTATAAATCACTCAACATTCAATAAACTACAGCTATAGCCGCTATATGATTATATAAGACACAAATTACACTTAAATTACCCTCTGTCTGAGCATTCTTTAAGAAGGTGCGTCTCTTTCTTTAGATCGTGGACTTTTCTCATTACAACATGCGCGATGTTGTAAATTAAGAAACTAAACCATATGAGTGTTTTGAAGTAATGATAATTTCAGGGCATGATTTTTCCAATGTGAAAGTAAGACACATTATTTCTCAAAGAATGCACCGATTTAGCAATTAAAACTACGCCATTATGATCAATTCGGCCCATAAAGTGCAGTGCAAATTAATGCTTTTGTTTCGTCTTAAAACAAAGAAGACAGTTGAAACCAAACCACTCAGACAAAAAGGAAAAAAGAGTTGCTAGACTAATGGAAGTTATAGGGATATCGCCTATAAATTGTACTTTTTAGAGTGGTTTTATAATAAATGCGATTTTCTGTGTCGCTGTTCAATTTTGATGATATTATAATCATGATTTAATAAGCTCTTGTAGCAGAGAGAAAGAAAAAATAAAAAAGTAAAAGAACTTCATTGCTAAATATAAAGTGTGTTTTCATAAGAAATAGTTAAAAAACACCCTTTAAATGATCCCTTAAGAAATATATTTCTTTAATGGATTTTGCAGGAAATCAGCAACATTTTCAGCAATTTCAGGCAAACATAATTAAGTGCATTGAAAGAATTAAATCAGGTATGTGCACAATATGATCAACAGGAAAGTAAGGCACTTGGTAAAATAGTTGCGAAATTTAATGTATAGGACTGACCTTGGTCACTGTGAGGCGAATTTTGCAAATAAATACCAGCTCGTGGAATAGTCACGAAATTTCAACAATAGGAAATTAAATTCTCTATTAAGTTTTTCTATGGATTAAATCTTAAATCTCCTGACTAATTCTCAAGCTGCCGTGACACTGGTTGGTATTTTTGCAGTATGAATGATAATATTGCCTGCTCATGTGTGAAAAGTCAATCAAGTAAAGAGAGTGCTCAGTCGTCACACCATAATCATTAGGCTACTAAATGGTAAGAAAAGGTCAGAGTTCACTGAATAGAATTGTCTCTGCTTCCACATCGACCAGGAAGGATTATAATTCCCCCTCAAAGGTCACCAAAAACTGGGTTGCAATAACTCCACCTGAGAGTTGAAATGAACAGAAAAGGTCAAGGCAGGTCTGTCTTTGGTGTTTTGTCACATGACACACGGCTTTACGTCCTGATAGACACTCTGGTGATGGTGATGAAGCTGATGGTAGTAAGCTCCGCCGGTGCTGGGATGAAGAGAAGAGATTCCGTTTAGGTTCAAAACGAAGTCCTTCCTGTCACACACAGGAGCTGAGTGGCTGGAATATCGAGACAGTCCCACTGTAAGAACACAGAGTACATCAGGTCATCGGGTCATTCCTTAAATCAAGGTTATTACAGGGATTTAAGCTTCATGTCTTATTGTTTTACAACTGCTGGACAGTCTGAACAATAATCCATTTGATAATATTGCTGGTTATATCTAACGGTATTAGCCTCATGGTTAAGTCAGTTAAAATCACGTAGTTTTCATAAAATTAGCCACTCATATGAACAAATTACGTACAGGTTTCAAATAAATATTTGATATATATGTTTTGTATTTA
>JAPZDZ010000004.1:13583531-13600011 GCA_029783805.1 Acanthurus tennentii | reverse complement strand
TGGATCGTATAGACTTGACGCCGACCCGCAGATTTCTAATATTTCGTTGACTCTAAGGGGGACAAATGCACAATGCACAACCTTGAGAACATCAATGAAAACCACCAACATGCTTTTGGGTGCAATCCTGACCTTACACACCTACTAAGCCTTTAGAGACTCTTTCACTTCAAAGACCACTGTTTGGTGTCTGGGTCTTGGCAGTAGATGCAACTCTCATAACCAGTAATGATCCTTGACATGAAATATGGATCATCATAAGCCTGCTGAGAGAAATTCTTATAGACCTAAACACAGTGCCGCTTTCTTTTTAAAGTCAAGAAATCATAAACACCCATATACCAGTGGTCATAAAATAAGCTTGTAACTCAGGTGCTGATGATGATCAAACAATATAATTTGAAATACAAAGCTATAACGCTACGTGCTAACACCTGCTACGTGCACATGACTGTTCAGCACTCCATTTGATTGCACCTTGAATTGTGCCTTTTTGTAATTAAACTGGCAATACATTTGTCTCGTCTGAGTTTTTTACAAACTGTCAAGGTTGTTCAAGACTCTATTTGAGGTTTGTCACACAATAACTCTTTCCCAGAGTTATTATTCACCAGGTAGTATGAAAATGACAGAGAAAAAAGAAAGATGGAAAAGTTGAGTGCCATCTTAACAGACATTAAAGCATTGTTTATACTTTCGCGTCATTGTACTGTATTGGTTATAATTTATTATTTAAAAAAACTGTAGGTTGTGAGTCACTGAGTAAGAATCTTCCCACACCTTCTTAACCTTCCTCATGATCTTTGCAAATTCATGCTTGGCAGATGTCTTTGTAGGTGTCATTAAGAGGAATGTGACCAGTCTAGATGTCTCACCTATTTTAAGCATGGATAGACAGAAGTAAGTCACATAAGTTACATTTAGCAACGTATTTCTGAAATGTTAATGCAGCACCTTCACACTCGGTAGTGGCTTGATCCAAATAAATATGTGGCGTGTTCTTTTCTTCAAATAATTCCTCTGGTATTATGGAGGTTTTTGATCCAGCGCATCACAAGGCCACACTTTCAACACGTTCTTTCTAACAACTAAAATGTGACATTCATAATGTAAAACAGGGTAAAATATTCATCAACAATAAAAAAATTAAGGAACTGAAGAATAACCATTTGAACTAATGACTTTTTCTCTGGCAGGACATTATTCGTCTTTAGGACCCACATGTCTCTGCTTACCAAGAAATGAATACTTTCCAAGCCGTGGACATTTTCACTCTTCAGTGAAGCAAGTATGTGTCTTTGTGTGTGGTATGTCTACAACGAGGAGAATGTAAACCGTGCTTGAAATGTGATCTCTCCTCATGTAATCTTCCCAGGTTTACAGAGATTAAAGCCACATGCACTGTGTTTGAAGTCATCAACAGTGATTGTTTCCACTTTAAAAGCAGGTTTCACTCTGTACTGTATATATAGTTAGGACTGCTAATTAATACTTTCCTCAATTTTGTATGAGTTACACCTGAGGCCATGGCAACAGATATTGTTTGTTTGTCCATGAACTTGTTGCATCAAAAGCCTATCTTAGGTCAAGCTGTTAATTGGGACATCTGGGCAGTATGGCTTTCAAAAAATCTTTCAAGGACAAGCTTACACAACCAACCCATCAACTCATGCCAATAAAGGTGCGTGAGAGACTCTGCCTCACCCCACTTCATGAATCATTCCTCATCTATCCATCAGATAAAGAAACAAATCAAATGTCTATATAAACACTCTTGATTATGACTGGCAAACATGATAGATCGAAAAGGAGCCCATGTATGATTCATATGGGTAAGGCTCAAACCAGATGAAAGAATGATTTAAAAAGCACACAGAATCTGGTAAGCCAGAATTAAAACAGTGTAAATAGAAATGTTAAGTCTCTGACCATGTCACCACACTACTATGGTCATCTGTAGAAACAAGGCCTGTGATATTTTTGTTACATAAATTTTGTGTATATTTGTCTGTGTGTGTAGCATGAAGGACTACACCTTTGCTTTTATTGTTTTACACTGTGTTGTGCATGGGCAATAAATTATCTTAAATAAATTTGACAGTGGTCCACTATTAAAAGTATTTAATTTGCGTGATATTCTTAAAAGTACAACAGGGTAAGTCATCCACCACTTAGGGAAAGTTCATTGTTATCTGAAATCAAACAAATCAAACCATTTAATAATTCTTAGTCTTTGGTCCCTATGCATTTAGCACTGTAAAATTTGCAGAGGCAGAGGCTATTTTAGTGACTCACCTGGGGTGACTGAAGAAAGAGTCCAAAACAGAGGAAACTATCATAGCTTGTTAGCAGTGTTTCACCATTACTTTTGTTTGCCAGAGCATAAAGCCCTTCACAAAGGAGATCAAAAGACATATTTGAGGCAAAAATAACTGTTAGCTTCCTAAAAGTTAGAAGTAAGCTAGCCACGAGAGCTATTGTTGCTAACTACAGCTAGCATGTTCCAGGTCTGTTAGAGGGTTAGTACTTAGCTCACAAACTACAGAGGCTGATAAGTTACTCTAGTAATTATTAAAGTATATCAAGTTTCTGACAACTGGATATTCTTGAAAGTGCATTCATATGATGACTTAACTCAAAACATCTTCAAACATAGCCCATCATGGCCGCAGTGACATCATGGCAGACTAAATTCTACTTCTGTATAACAACAGAGTCCAGGGAAAGTATAGACACAACATTATGCCAGAAAAAGCTGAGAAACACTATTGTTTGTTAAACTGTATTTTGTAGACCAAACTTATTTTCAGTGTGTAATCTTTAGTGAGAATCTCACAGCCCACGATGACTCACCCACTGTTGTTGCTAAACAGGGAAGTTCAGGTTCTGAAACACTGCTAAAGACTGGGTATACCTTTGTCAGGAAACTGGCAGTGGGACAGCTCATGAAAGGATGTTTTCTTTACTACACCCAGTGTTTGTCAGGTCTGAGGAGGGAAGGTGGGTTATGATGAGGTCGAAGGAGAAACTCGGGTGAATTGTAATTTCTATTTCAGTCTCTTTGAAGGACCGGGACGTCCATCCTTTGGGAGTCTTTGTCTGTCCCTCACCTCTGACCTTAACATGGAAAAAAAAAGGCCAAAACAGGCCTGTGGGTGAAGACAAAAATCTTATTTTTGTGATACATCATTATATCTTTGCCTGGATTTTTTAATATTCATATATATCAGCAGTAGTCCCAATTTGACTCTCTAAGGTACTTTGGTAGGCCTAATTACTCATTATTACCTGTCCTTAACACAAAAACATTTCTTAGTACACCTGTGACTTACTTGAGATGTCTCTTAAATGATACAGTGCTTTGGCACCTAATGATTATCTGGGAACTTCATCAAGATGCTTGAACCTGGCCCATAAACACAATGGAGGGCCACAGCCAGGCACGATGAAAGCATTTCCCGTCCATTGACCTCTTGTCATTCCAAGCCTGCCATGGAGCAGGATCAAAAAAAAGCCTTTGTAATCTGATCCTCATTCAGCATCAAACAACCACTACTAACAAAACAACAAGTGATGAGGTAAAAGGGCACAAAAATAGTTTGGGAAAATGCCATAACACAATGCCATTATATGTAGAAAGAGACGCTGGAGGCTGGCATTTTATGTGCCTTTTAATTTGGACAAACCTTTGATAATTTAATCTAATAATGTAAGCTCTATTTAGCAGGTTTGATCAGATTGAAAAAGATTTAACACTAAATAAACATGTTGGTAATGCAGGAAATAGCAATAAAAGTATCAAATATCTGCAATAGTACAAAAATGTTGATCTCCCAAACACTTAAGAAAGCCAACAATTAACACAGTCTATCAAGTTTCACAGCTAGAAAGTAAGACTGTTGGAATAGCTGGAATTCCTCACAGCACAGGTGCAAAGAACTTAATTTATAGTGAGTTGAAATCCTCAGCCTTGTCGGGATTTCTGTCTTTGCATCATCCTGTAAAAGACATAGTTAAACTTTACATAAGCAGCAGTAGTACTGTAAGTTTAAGAGATATGTTTTGGTGATTTATGGCCCTTTTTATGCACAATTTTGTACACTTTGGCACAAAGCTGAATTCAGTGTGCACATAGTTAGTTTATAATAAAGGAGATTAGATTTTGTGCCAGTGAATGATTACAATGGGGAAAAACCAGTGACAACACCTGGTGTGTAGGAGGTTGTCATGTTCATTCAAAAAGCCTTAAACACAGTTTGACACATCATGACACATATGATCAGCTTTAGAAAAACATTTTTGTAAATCCTCAGTGGTTTCCCTCAGTAAGCAAGCCATTCAGGTATAATCAGGAGGGATGTTGTTTTGATAAAAAGAAAGAGAAGAGCAGAGAGTGCATTGTATTGAACAGAAGTTGTCTTTAGCTACAGTTGCTGAACAAATAGTATCGTCTGCATGTTGTTGCGCACTAACCAACACTATCTATATCCTCACACAACGCAGCAGTGTAGGATACAACCCGCAGGTACCATGAAGAAACAGAACTTTCTGTTAGAGGCCATAAGTCTTTCAGGTTTTTAGGTTTTAGGTCTTTTAGCCTCTAACAACTTTGATCTTATTTTCATAAGCAGGGTAAGTAAATTTCACAAAGAATTGAATTTCTGAGATGAAACGATTGCATAATCAGTTTAAAGATGTGTGAAGGGGGGAATCCACAGAAGAGGGACCCTAAGGACCTACACATCCAATGGAATTTTATGAAGATGTTTCGAACTGAGCTGAATATTTGTGTTCATCCTGAAGAAAATTATTGATGTGTTTCATGAAGGTCAAAAGAAGAGGAAAATGGGGGAGTCTGTAGGATTATTAAAGATTAGCAGGTTTATGGAGATAACAGAAGCAAACAGGGTAAAACTCTGCAAAGAATTTTGGTAGCTAGCTAGCTGAAGGCTAACATCTATACAACTGGTAGGCTATGTTGGATGTTTCTTTCAAATTAAGATGGACTGCACAAATGGTTAAGAAATTAAATGTGCAATTAAATAAATTGCAATAGGACAAGAGAATATGAAATCAGACAGTGAGACAGTCTTTTACTCTTTGATGTGAAAGCTATGTAAACCCCTCTGATGCTTGGGTCAAAACTTGGGTCAAAAATGACATATATCATACTAATGTCACTGATAACAGATACTGTATAATATCTGTTTTGTACGTGAAATGAACCATAGTGAACTATTGACTATGACCAAATAAAGGGTCAAGGTTCAGGTAACCTCAATGTTTGATGTGTTTTACGTGCAGTTATCTTTCAAAAGATATCAAATGCGACATTTAATTTGTTTATCATTATATAACCTGGATTGTTCAATGATAGTATGATAGTTGTCCTGTGGCAATCATAAACAATAAGTCATAAAGAGAATAAACCTTTTTTTTTTTTGGAGTATGGAGTGTAAGTCAGAAAGTCAAACAGCCTGAGGAAAGAAGCTGCCTGTAATCTGGTTGTACATCAATTAATACTTCTGTATTTCTTGCCTGTGGCGGGACTGGCCTTGTCTGTCATGTTTTTTTCTGAAATAAAAAGAACTGAAAAAAAATTATGATTTGTGGTAATCAGATTAGATATTGATTAAATAAAATGATTATTGAGCAATGCGATTGATTTATTTCAAAGTTATAACAAAGAAACATTTAGCCAAGCATGAAAAAACATAGGGGATAAGTGTGTGACATTTTTGACACGTGTTGTGCATAAGAAGAATAATGTTAAAAATGATTCTCGTTCAAAAAGTAAGGGGATATGGAAAGTATAAATTCAGTTGAGGAGCAATGGGTTGAGAAAACCTTTGGGTTAACCTGAAGAAAAAAAATAAATGAAGGCAAAGCGGAAAAAATGTGAGTCAGTCACAGATAGATCAATATCCTGGTTTGACTTTGACCTATGTCGTTTATGTAGTTGCATAAGCACACTGTTTTGGGGGAAAATGAGGGGTTTTTCAGACATTGCGATTGCATTTACTGTTAAATTTGTGCTTCTCAAATTAAACTGTTCTTATAATCTGATCATCTAATAGTTAATGTTGATTGGACTTAATTGCTGCAATGGCATTATGTTCAAAAATCTCAGTAAATACTTCGAAAATGAGACTCAAGCTTTAATAGGCCAAGAAACATGGTTTTGTTTGTGCTACAGTAAAAACACATTTGTCACAAAGAGATTCGAACAAGGTGGTGTTTAGACTTTGAAAAGCAGGAAAACCTGTGCATTATAAAGCAGGTGTAATTATTTTTTTTTCCATGCCACAAGTACGATCCTTGTAATTGTACAGCATCACTGTCAATTTAATAGCCACTCTTTGGAAACTTTAATCATTGCTGTGCATGAGCACTGAATGGTGTTTTATTATTGTTTTTGACCATACACAGTTAAACACATGCTGCTAAGCAACTGCTCTTAGTTGAACTGAAAAGACGCTAACTGTAGTATGAACACCTTCTCATTATGATTTTGGCAAAGGTTGACATTTAAACGCACCCTTGTTGCATGCAAAGCTGTATTTGCTGTGTCATTGTGTCTAATTTTATCTTGTACAACCAAGGAAAGTGAAATACCTGCCTTATAAAATCCTATGAGTGTACATTTACAAATCTCACAGGAGGTTGTATGTCAGGTTAGAAAATTAAATCTACTTAGCACAGGGACACAGGTATGTTTTTGGTGTGGATTGATCTAGATCCCCAGCACAAATAGCATTAGATGAATGAATGCTGTCAGTTGGGGTGAGGCCCATATCTAAACAATTTGAGGATAAGCAGTGAAGCATGCATTTACAAACAGCACTGACATTCCTCATTGTTATTCTCCTGGGGATTTTAAAGCTTACTTAATAAGCTAAATGATGAGTAAGACAAAAAGTAATGACAGAGGCTACAGTAAACAGTAATGACTAATGTCTCTATTTTATGCTTTGGAATCAGTGTTGACATGGGTGACTCCTGTCTGGCACGCGATGTGGGCTAAAGGACATAAACAAATCTGTGTCTAGCTCCGCCTATGCTCAAATGCTCAGTTTCCTTGGTACAGGAATATCAAGGCAGGTCCAGGTAGAGACGTCTCATGTAAGATTCATATGAGATTACACACACCAATCTTGTCCCATGAGACAACCCAAATATATCTCTACATAAGGATTCTGTTATTAACTGTACCTATTGACAAATATTTTTCTGTATGTATTACATTTTTTCAAAAAACAATTTAAAGCATTCTTCCTAACACTGCAGATTTTCACAGTGGTCTCTATTTTGAAACCTTTCTACCTCTGTACATCAGGCTGGTAATTTTGATACACATCTAATAGGTGTTAATGAGAGATAGGTTAATATATGTGATTGATAAGTTCATGACCTTAGGTTACAGGGCTTGTGTGGCATTTATATTTGAAGTTTAACTCTTTTAGTGATCATGAAGGTTTGAAGTTGATAACTTCTGTGGTATTTCTGTTTGGGTAATTAAAATTTGAAAGTCACCTCTGTCTAAGAAAATGGACAAAATCAGGCTTCCAGTGATATATAAAAAGTGACCCTCTACCTCTGCCCTAAGAGACTGTCACCCTCAAAGGTTCATGACTAAATGGTAGCAACATTAGGGGAGGAAGTACCTTCTGAATTCAGATGTCAGCTTGTTGGCCTCCTAAGACCTGATGAAAGTATTTTACTGCATGATAATTTTTTTGTTTGATGTTCCTCTGATAAAGAAGGACTGGTGGTGGGGGTTTGACTGTTCTTTTAATATGGTTTATATAACAAATTATAAATAGATAAAATTATAAACAGATATAACAATTCCCTCTGTGTGGGTACATATTCAGATACAGATAATTTTGTAGACTGAACAGATATATATGATGACATGTCTTTTCACCTAGGGGTGAGAAATATCATATTAGAAGTAGTGTACATGAGAAAAAAAAGTAGTTTTTTAAGGAATCGCCACTTTGCCAGCCTTTAACCTCTACATTTGCCCATGTAGTTAGCTAATGTTAGCTATGTTAGCTATGCTCATCTTTTATGTACAGTTTTAATCTTGAGGTCATGCTAACATTAACTTATCTTGTAGCTAGAGTGGTCTGTTGAGCTACTAAATAAAAAATGAATAAGGAATAATTATTGATTAATAAGTGTAAGGTAATATTAAAACAGAAGGTAACTTGTATTTAAGTAATTCCAGGTACTTTTTACTTTCACTTAAGAAGGATTCTCAAACAGTAAATTTTAAGTAAGTCATTTCTTTAAGAGTGATTGTCCTTGTACTTGAGTATAAATTTATAGCACTCTGCAAGCTATTTCTGCACCTCTACTTGTTACAACAAACAAAAGACAGCTGTTCTCCAAAAAGCTCTAAAAAACAGCTGTATATTTCCTAAACAGCGCCAGATAGCAAACAATGTCAGCAACTGTAGTAGCTGGTAAACACAATACAAATAATGCTGATGTTCCTTCTTTTCTGTTGCATGTGTAAATAGGTACCATTTTTTATGAAAGGATAATATTTCAATGTTGTGCTCTACAGCTTTCAAGCTGCAGAAAACCAATTAAAATTAGAAACTCTTTCTTTTCACAATTTAATTCCTGCACTGCAGCAGTCTACATATTTTCTATTGCACATTAAGGGGGGTAAGATGTTGGATGAGCAACTTGAGACATTAGCTGGTCTATGATGCATGATTTTGCTTTTTAAGATTTTTAAGAACACCAAAAATATCATAAAGCTTCACCCCACAAACTTTTTCCTCTCTGTCTCCCTTTACATGTCAGGCAGCCTTTCTAATCTGTTGAAAAGATTTAATTTATTGGCTGTGCTTGGTTAAACTTTAAGCATATTTATTTGATACAGTCTAGTAATGGAGAAGTCAATTCGACCCTTTGAACCAATAAATGGTGAAACAACATCCGCTTTATTGCTTATATGACAGAATGCCCCAGTTAGACTTTTGATATTACGTAAAATATGTAATCAACTCTCTTATGGACCCTGTATCAGCAAAGGCAATGTGACCCTTAAGACTAGAAGTCCCATAAAGCATGTTTTGACCTACAAAAATTGACCTTGCTTTGCTTCCACCAATTTGTGTAGTTTTCCTATGAATTTGCTGTAAAATGCAATACATCTGATTCTCAATCCTGATAAGCTTGCTAACTTGTAGTTAATAACCGTTTATAACATATTTTATTCTGTATTAGAGTAGCTACTGTGGAACTGTGTTACAACAGGAATGATTTTTTATGTGCTTTATTTTGGCGAACTGATGAAAAAGATCAGCTGTGGATGTACTATTGGCTTTCAAACTGTGCTTATATCAACTGTAATTTCCTCTTTATAATAATAAAGGATTTTAGGAAATCATGATGCAGTAATAATGATGCATTATGACCTGTTAAATGATCAAGATTTGTTCATCAATACATAAAAGATCATAATAAAGCAATACATCTTTGTGAGTTATTGTTTGTTGTGTGGGTGTCAGTATGTGTGTTTGTGTGTGTGAGGGGCTTCTTGTTAACTGTTTTTACAGCTGAAAGCAGCAGAGAGGCCTTTCCACACCTCTTGACAGCTGTGCCCTGCTCTGTCACGCTATAGAGGCACAGCAGTGGTCTCCTTCTCTGACTACAGGGCCCCCTAGAGCTGAACTTATAAATAAAGAGTCACACTCTTACAAATGACAAAGTCACCGCCTAAAAAATTGAAAACATATTGGACAAAATTCTCGCGTATATAACTTTAGCTTCCAAATTCAATTTCATGTGTAATCTCCCCTCTTTTTTAATTTGTAAACTATTCCTTAACCACAAGCAAATCTATTTAATAACGTCCACAACAGTCTGGCATCTAAGTTGTCACCATTCTAAAAATATAAAGGCATCCAACGCAAAAGTGACGCTCCTTCTTTCAACACAATTGCATTTGATAATGTGACTAATATGATCCATGTTTTCAAAAGGCTCCCCCATTGTCCCTACATGGCTGTATTGTTAAATGATAAATTACTAACAATCAGCAATTAATAATTCCATTTAGCAAGCTGTTATTTTTGTATCACGTCAGAGGGAGAATGAAAAGAGACAGAGAGAAAGAGAGAGGGTGAGATGGCAGATTTTTTCAGGATGTATAAACACTGCAAACCTGCCTATAAAAACTTAATGCAAAATATTAAATAAAATTAATATATAAAACAAAATGCCATGACTATTAACTTGATTTTTACCATCGGAACACCAAACCACAACAATCTGAAGGAAAGACCAATCACAAAAAGGATAATATATCCTCTTTAAAAGAGAAGTATTTATGACAAGAAGAAATCTCTGTCATATTTATTTTTTCATATCTATATTCTAAAAATCAGTTTGTTTCAAAAAGACAAGACTCTCTGAGCTCACATAAAGAGATCTGGCTCAACCTTTTCAGACTATTTTTAGGACATTTTTATATTGCTAAAATCATCAGAAACAGATTAGCCAAAACCACCACTAACACAAAGTCAGCTACAGGAAACAGTATATAGGGTTACTGATCTCACACTAGTTATTTAACCTTATAAAATGAACATAAGAAGAAGAGAAATGGGTAGCTGATGGAAACTCACAGGATCTAACTTCTCATGACACTGAGCAAGCAACTGTCATATTTAACTGAAATTAAATTGTATTAACACTGTTCATGTTTAATATGAGGGTGTGAGTTGTTTGCACATATACAACACATAATCTAGATAATATTACTAAGTTGACAAAAACTATTTAATGACCAATCAGTAATGTATTTGCCTAAGAAGGTGCAGCTCTCACATGTCTTAAAACTTCTTTCTGTTTCAGTTTTATCAGTTGAATGTAGTATTAGTTCTTTATGGACATAGGATTAAATAATGACTTAACATGAAGGGGGTGAAAACAGATGAAAATATACAGTAGTCAAGTCAGGTCAGTTTTATTTAAATAACCCAATTTCATAAATCTCAAATTTGCCTCCAGTGGCTGTACAGTCTGTACAGCATATGACACCTGTAGCTTTACAGACATGTTTCCTCCTGACATAATGTTTATGTTTTAAATAACATAGACAGTTGAAATTACTTACACTGCTGAACTGTATGAATTTACCCCTCTTAAGTCAGTTTGTGTGATTAATTGTGTCAGAGTCTGCTAAAGACCGAGAGGGGTCATAAAAAAGACACTTTTCTCACTCCCTTCTGATGGTATTCAGCCTCACAGATAGTTTTTGCTTTATTTGATTGGGTTTTCAAATAACTGTTTCAACCCCATTTTGTGTCCATTGAGGTGAATGGAATTTTTACAGCCCACAGCTCTGAAAAATGATATTTACACATTCAGCAGCAGCATCTTTTTTCCAGAAACTGTGCCCCCGTAGCTCTGACTAATCCACAGATCATGCTGTGTTAGGGCAGCTGCTGTATAATCCAATCGAGCACGGTAGTTTCTCAAAAATATATTAAGGTCTTTATGCATTCGCTTGATTTTCTTCCTTATCAAATCCTGCAAGGCCCAACTGTAATTCACCCTTTTATTATTTAATCAAGCGGGGGTGGCTCTAACAAAGCCTTAATGATAGCAGCGTGACAAATGTTCATTGCCTCCCTGAAAAGAATCCAAAAGCATTTGCATAATGACTCAGTATAAAAGGAAGTATCTGTTATATAGAAAAACACTGTCAATGATTTTGCGAGGTCATGTTTGAATGTACAGTTCATGTAAATGAGCTGTAGGTGCCTGAGGAAGAAGTAGTTTCAAGTCACCATAGGAGTGAACAGATAAGCTTTGTTTCAGAGCAAAGCAGACAGTGGGAGGATCAAAGGTCTGATGCTGTCCAAACTAAAATGCCAATGCATGCACGCACACACACAAACACACACGCATACACACACAGTGCAACATAATGGAACATTAAGTGGGTGGTGCGGTGTACAGAGGGCAGCTCATTCAAATTTCTAATCAGCTGCTTGAATGATAACATTCATGCACTCTTTTAAATCCATTAGTTTGGATTGGCAGCATAACCATCCACTATTTTAAGAGTGATGTTATTTAGTGTTTACTTGCATGAAAAGTCTGCTAATCTAAATCAATTTAGAAGTAAAAAAAACCCTGATATTTGACCTACCTCCTTCCTTCTTCCTTCCTAGGCTTGATATTCAAGTTTTTCTCTGTATGCCAGTAAGGCAAAGTACTAAAAGAAGTGTTGAACCCTTCCAGTGAACTGCTGATGAAAGTATACAATAGTGTAATTTTAAATTGGTCACAGAGGTGTGTTAAAGCATGCCCCCTGCTGGGTAGAAGAGGCACAGTGTTGTGATGTGTTTCTGTTGGACTTCCAACTAACTTAAAAATGAAGCAAAAAAAAAAACACATAAACTGATTGCAGGTCTTTGAAAATGTTGCCTATCTAAGTTGTGAATTTTTTCAGCTATAAAGCAGCTAGTCACAACAATATCTCATGTTTTTATATTGTCACACTATGCATACAATGGCTTGTATAAAAGGAAATACTATGTAAATGACAGTTTATTAATCTGAATTTAGCAAAATGCAAATAAAAATGTCTATAAAGAAATTTAATTACGACTTATCTTGTTTAAAAGAAGCACATGATCCACTGACATCAATCTCTCTTTTTTTGTCTTTTGCTTTTCTAAAAATTCATACCAGTGTTGTGTATGATATCTTATAGCTCATATATCAGTGTGAGGATTTGATAACAAAATGTAATAACAAAATACAAAAAGAACAATTTTTTATGTTATTAAGAAGATCCACCATAGAGTAGTTTTTGACCTTTTGATGTACCTTTAAATCTTAGTTTCTGGAGATTCAAGTACAATTTATTGCAGTTACTGATTATTGAGCCATAATTTTAAATCATCAGTGTAGGCCACTAAAAATATGGGGGTTAATAGCTTGACAAAAAAAAATATCTTGAGAGCATTTTATCTAATTAAAACTAATATTTCAAACTCAAATACACAGGAAGTGTTCAAATATAATTTAAGTTACATGCAGCAGTATAGTGATCAGGTTCCAGTAGTCAGAGGGGAAACAGAAACTTCCTCTTTCAGATTATTTCATCCACAAAAATTAAAAAAGTATACGAAGAAGAGCAGTTATTGGAGCTGTATGCAGATGCTGCTGTGGCCTTTTGGTTTATCCTTTAGTCTATTTCAAGTTGCAATAAAGTAGCCTGCACTGTGATCTCAAAATTTGTTCTGCCTTTTAAAATTAAACTTGCTTAAATTTCATATCAGGTCATTTAGTGTTTGTAATTTAAAGTTAGTTGGAAACATTCTTCCAAGTTTGTTGCATTTTTATTCATAGGATATGAAGGTTTTTTATATGAAAATAATACATGATACATCTATTGTACCATAGATGTACAATCATCAGTATTTTTCCAAATAAATTTATTCAATTATTTTCTCTGGGAAGAAATTCACCTGAAATGACCTGTGATTGGTCCTGCATCTCTCCAAATAACATAACATAGAATATGTTATTTTTGGACTATTTATGAAATCTTTGTGATCAGATCCGAATAAAAAATAATAAAAGTGGCATTGATAGTAATAATGGTCAAATAAAAGATTAAATTGTGATTCATTTCCACTATAACACAGACTTCATTTGATCAGTTTTAAGGGCTAACGTCTAAACAACTTGGTAAAAGTTCATGAAATTTGTTTCGTAATTTTTGAAAAAAAACTTCTTAGCAATGAGTCTTATTTGAATTATATAAGAGTAAATCATTGCCCTCTATGGTAACAACACAAGTAAACTGCACATCTCCAACATCCCGAAGACTCTGCTTTGACAACGGTTTTCCAGACAACTCACTGCAGAAGCATTGTGCCCTGCTATGAGACAAAGTCACAGCTCAGATTAGATTGACCCAGGCAACATGAAAACTGTAGCCTAGCACACAAGAGCTCTCTTCATATCCTATTGACAGACCAGCTTGTCGCTAATCTTTATTATTATTCAGCAAATGAATATTCTCTAGGCAAATACACCTTGATGTTGTTCCCACTGATGTCCAGCAGGCCATTTAATCCAACACTGGGGTGTTTCCCTGCTCTGCCAGTCTGCAGCATGTTGTTCTAACCGAGGTTGTTAAAACCACCACACTGCTGTTAAAAATACATTCCCCAGAGGGCTTGCAGAGGTCTTAACATTTGAGCAGGACAGAAAGCTTTAAGTCTCATTTAATGGAAGGTCAATATTAGTGCAAAGTTCGCAGTGTGTCCTTTTTTATTTTTACACCTCAAAGAATGTAACTGCAGTGGTTCACTTAAGAATTAATGCTGCGTTATTGCATTTTTCAATATTGCAAATCCAGTCGGGCAGTCTGAATCCTGAAAAGTGGAAAATAACAGCAAGTGAGAGGCCTGATGGACTGTCTGGCTCTGGGCTCTGACTGCTGCGTGACTCATGAAGGCTTTGACTGTGGTTTACTTTGTGCATTTAGAGACGATACACAGTTTTCTGATGCCTAATTATCTCTATGGCCGACCTCTTTTGTGAACATAATCTTCTAGTTTAGCTTTTAAGCTATACTAGTGGATGTAGGGCAATTTTGGTCACTTTACCACTTTGGTGAAAACTAAAATATCCTTTTTGTTTATTTACAGATTCAGCTGATCAACTTTTGACTTTTCCTCTAGAGCTCCTGAAGGTCAGTGCTTTCATTATCTGGTTAAGAATCTAAACACCTAATAAAACTGATTTTTTGTTACAATTATTTCTGTTCCCAGATGATGAATCTGACTGACTTTGATGAACCTCTGACCTTTCCTGTAGAACTTCCATGAAGTTGATTTTGGGGGTTTTTAGTTAACATCCCATTAAAATCACCATGAAATCTAGTACTGATATTCATGTTATTTTGATGATCCCATAGCTATTTCGGGGGAATAACCACTGTCCCGACGGCTCATTCTTCAGAAACCAAAATAGTCCAAAATTAGCCTGAAATGACCAGCACGATATCCCTTGGATGTTTGGTTGGATCGTGAGGGTTAGCTAAAAATGTTAAGAGTCAGGGCCGGTCCAAGGGAGAGTACAGTGGGGTCTTCACAGAATATGGGTGGGAAAAAAAGACAACAGGAAATCATATTAATTGATCCCTGGAACAGCACCATGGCACCAATTATTTTCTAGCATCATCATCAAGTCAATTTTCCATCTCTCCAATACACTGGATTATTACAAATGTACAAATATGTCCTACTCAATGTACATAATTGTCAATAAAAAGCCTACACATTGGACATAATGATAAAAGGTGTATAAATGCATATGTAACACTGAATCCATCCACCCCATGTACACATATATAATAAGTATCTATTCTCTATCCCTTTACACTATTATTGCTTCTTTGTACTCAAATTGATACATTATACAGGCAAATTGTAATTAGACTCTCATGGTTTATACCTTTATAATGTTGATGATTTTTTTTAATATACTGTATCCTATTATCTTTTACATTCTATTACAGCACAATTTTGATAAGGGACTATTCTGTATTCTTTAAGAATCTATAGCTTTTTTGTTCTCTTTTGTTGTCCTTTTTTCAAGATGTTTGTCATCTATGACTACACTTATAGCAGTGTGAAACTAAAGTCAAATTTTTTGTATGTTCACATTCATGGCCAATAAAGTTAATTCTGACACTGAATCTTCATAACCAAGTATATGTTTTAGGGCTATTAAAAAATTGTTTGCTTGCAAACATTGTAAAGTGAGATGAACTTGGTAAACATTTACCTATCTGCGAAAACATCCGGACATCAACATGCATTATCACCATGACTATGCTAGCACGATGACCTTAGCATTTGGCTCAAAGTGCCATCACAGCCTCACAGAGTCACCCAGTGACTTTAGACTTTAGTCATGTCTGAGTGAGCTTATATAACACAGCACCAATTTGTTAAAGTCATCGCATGATCTGTGAAATGCATTGGATCTGAATATGAAGTAGAAAAGGACAATGAGGTCCTCAGAAGTATTCCTAAATCTGTTACTCCCATGAGAATTTGGTCAAATTCTGCTCGAGTGATGGCTCATAGTTTTACAAACTTTCTCAAAATGAGTAGCTAGTGTCTCTTCGTGTGTTTACATTGAGGTTGAGCAGCTCAGAGTCAAGGCAAGAGAGGATCTCCCGAACCCTGTGTTTATACTGTCTGTTTCCTGTATGGCTGTTTGGAGCCTGTGAGGGAAGAGACACTGCAGTCAGAGACCAATCAAACATAAACACTGAACAATGGATGATAGACAGAGGAGGATTTGCTCTGGGAACACAGTTGTGAGGTATCTGTGTCGGTGCCATCCAAGGACAACTCAACAGACTCGACACAATGTCGGAGCTTGTCGAACTGTTCTACATGCATACACACACACACAC
>JAPZDZ010000004.1:13558618-13583431 GCA_029783805.1 Acanthurus tennentii | reverse complement strand
GAAGGCAAATCATTACCTCTGATTCTTCCCTCAGACTTTATCTTAACGAGCTCTGCCCTTTCCGGGTGAATTAAAGTCATTAGGAAATGTGGTAATATCCTTCACGGCCATTATATGCAGTGAAAGTGACTTTCATGACACAGCTCTTTGACTCTCTGGGGTAATTACACTAAGTTGTATGTTTATCTTAACTAATAGGCCCCATGATGTTTGCAGACTGACCATAGCTGAAACAGTGATTGACCATCAGGCGCATTTCGTTTTACCCAGTGAATGCCAGGCGAGTCCAACAGACTTTGATCCGATAGCTATCAGGTGAACCTCAAAGCACCATTTCTTCCTTATGAGAAGGCTTGTCTTTCTTATCACAACAAGGACTCTGCCTCTCACAACTGGACCCCCAGCTCCTGGGTGGTCTTAGGGCTTAGCTGCGTAATAACTGTGCCTAGCTGTTCCAAGAAGATGTGGAATACAGCGAGAATGCCTCATTTCAGCCAGATAGGAATCGCCTGATAACCTCGACGGGACTGATAAGCCGAGCTGGTGCAAGGGTTGGTTTCTCAAAATGAATTATACTAAATGTTCGCAAGGTGGAGACATGTGAACCCCCAAAATCTTGTGTATTACCGAGATTATAGTGATTTGATAGATATAAGTAATAAAGCCCACACATTCGTTCCATGCCCATATCTGAATTTTATGGAGGCTCGTGTGAGTCCCATCCTTGAGAGGCAATGAGAGGAGGAGCACAGTGGAGATGGAGAGGGAGATGACCAAGAACAGCATTGAATGGGGTTTCTAATGCTGTATTCATCTCTCTCTCCTGACGTTGTCCCATGTCCCTGACCCGGACCCGGACCTGGACCTGGACTCCTTGCAGGAGTGGAGGATAGAGAAGGGGGTGTGGTCTCCTCTTGTCTTCCCCATTTCCTGCCTTCCACACCAGTTCTAATTGGAAATTTGGGTGGCCCTGTTTATTTACATGGTTGAAATGCAGCGAGGTTGTATTTATATTTTCATGGCGCGTTCTCAGCAGTGCTGCATTACATAGCCATCCCCTGAGATCGCTGTGGGAGAGGCAGAGGAGTGAAGCCCGATAGTTGAATGTGCATGTGCGAGTGTATGTGTGGAAGGAAGAGTGACAGAGGTTGTATAAGGTCTAATTTTGTTCAATGTGAATTTGCACTTAATGATATTAAGGTAAGACCTTAAAATTATTTTGTGTAGCTTTTATTATTTTAACTGTCTCATTGCAGGCTTAATCCTAAGGAATAAGACACTGCAAAAATGCAAATTGCAATACAGCAAATTATTCATATTCAATGAAAAACAAATAAACTCACAGCCAGGCAAAGCTGTCCCCTTTTAGTGCATCACAAGTCCCAGGAGAACTGTAAATATTTAATCACACTGGTGAGCAAATGTTTATGCATGTTATACTTGTAAAAAGGAGAGAAAGACTCATGTCATCAACCGGGATTCAAAGACTCAAAGGTTTTTATGTTACTTATAGAATTAAAATTTCCTGTCCAATCCGAAATTGTTTAAAAACCACATCAAAAAACAGTTTTACAATCAAAAATAACATTGAGCATAAAAACAAAACAATAAAAGCTCATATGACTGTTAAAAAAACAAAAAGGTCATAAAATCTAAGGAATAAAACAATAACAGTTGACCAGTTTGTGTAATTAAATGCAGTGTTGCATTTTCCCACGGTTATGCTTGAAAAATTAGAAAAAAGGTAAGGTAAAATATTTAAAAGGTAAAATATTTAACATATTATGACTCTGTTCAGAAAAAGGAAAATGTACATATCAGAACTATCAAACTGCATTCGGTATGAAATGTCCATGAGTACACCCTGTGGGTCAGATTAAGGAACTGTGTCTATTTTTAATCCAATACTAACATAAAATGACTCTATACAAGGCCATAGCTTTAGACATCAAACACTAGCATGAGACCCTGTACCCTTAAGATCTCTCGGGTCCTGTAAGTATATATGGATCAAAATGTCCTCAGATGAGCCATGTCAGAGTGGTGGCAGTGTGTGTTTATCTTTCAGACCATGGCTGTTGAGTGGCGGAAGGCAGAGCTTTCTAGTCAGGCCGTAGCTACAGAGAGCCTGGACCTGACTTTGGATAAAGTAAACACACGAGTGCACTCACACACACACACACACATGTGCACTCACAGGGCTCTCCCGTCCTCCTCCCTGCCCGTCAGCTGGAGACCACACACCCAGACCACACAGAGTCTGAGAACAGACCAAGTCACTCTCACGCAACACAGCCCACAAGCTGTCACTCTGACCACCTCCACATCTCTGTCAGCACTGGTTCTGCATGTCACTAAATGCGAAAAACAGAGTGTATCTGTGTTTAAAAAGATGGAAAATGATAGAGGTGAAATCCCAAACTTCTTCTTTTAACTGGAAATTAGAGGAAATCCAGAGAGAATGATTTGACAATATTAACATAGATAGATTATATCATGTTGTGTGTGACTGTCAGTGTTTGTGTGCACTCTTGCCTGTGTGGATACTGTATGCTGAAGCAGAGGTGTTGCAGGGGGTAACATCCTTGGGCCATTAGGAGCAATATAATGTGATAAAAGGGTTTGTGAACACACTGATTGCTGAAGTCCAACCCCCCCAAATTTTCACATGAAGAGAATTCATATCTCTACTTCCCTCCACCTCTTCAAGTGCAGCAATCAACCAATGATACATCACTCCCTGCTGGTCATTTAGTTTACTGCACATGTCCACACACCTTCCTATTGCTTTGTCGGTTGGTTGGTAACTATTTGCTTTGCAGCTTGGAAATTCTGTCTCTGTTCGTTGTGTGTCTCTGGGGGGGAAACTTGATGATAATAAAGAATACATCATTTCCTACTTTGTCTAATGATTTTTCATGTAACATCCTTTGTCTCCAAAAAACTGTGCATGTTGCCAGCCAATTTGAATAGACAGCTCACCCCCTTGCATCAGTGCCAGGTGGGCCATCATATTGCTCTGCTTATCAAGCCCTTATCTGTTTACACTTGTGTTCCAAGTCATTGGATTGTTTTCCTTTACTTTGCTTCTCCTTATCCGATGACTGTTATTGCTTTCCTGCCATCATTATATATTGGGTCAAGTACATTGTTATCTGAAGAGTCACTGATAAACAGACGCGAAAACAATTCAGGCCGATTAATTGTGCTGATAAAATCTTTATATACTGGTGATGGAGAAGAATTCTTGTGTATTTTGTAGGTCAAAACGATTTTTATAATAGCAATATGATAATGATTTATTTTATAATAAGTGGAAAATCTAGTGTAATTATGTGTGTGCATGTATCACAAAAGTCTTGACATGATTGTCTGTTAACTGTTAGGCTTTTCATTTGCTCACGAGTTACAGCTTCACAAAAACACACAATAAGCTGTGGGCCTGTAAGTGATGATTGGTTCATTTGTAGAGTCATTTTAAAGGTCAAAATTCGTAAGTAAAGGAGAGAAAGGGCAGCACCTTCCTAACCACGGGGTCAACAAGCAGGATCAGCCAGAGTTGACCAGGGTTAAACAGGACTGTCATCAAATCCTGGTCAGGGGTCTGACCCCGAACACACTGGTGACACAATGTTAAATTACCACAGGAATGTTTGAGGGGGTAAGGTTTAAGAAAAAAAACAGGTGTTCATGAGAATTTGCATGTTGAGTTGTGAATGCAGAATCTAAGGTCAGTTCTTTTGTCAGATTTACAATGTGCAGAAAAAGGTTGTGCTTATATTTTGAATCTTAACAATATAGCTGATATAAACCACTTTTAAACAACATTTTATTTTATTTAGTCAATTTTTCACCATACGAATATTAAAATAAATATCATAAGCACTTCACAGAAATGGCTTTGTTCCTCTTTCCTTACTTGTTGATCATTTTGTTGCCTCTCAGACTCAGCTCTCTGCCACAGTAGGAGCTTTTTTGTTTTGCTGCGGCTACACTAACCAGCAGATGTCAGCAAAACATTGCCAAGGTTTTTTTTAAAACACCCTCATTTGTTTCTTGCATCAGAGCCTTGATGTATTATGATACATAAATAAATAAATCAACACTGCCTTAAATATGAACCTTGTTTGATATGAGTATCATATATATATATAAAACAGATATACAATTGGAGAGTTTGAGCATAAAGTCTAAACAAGATTTAAAGTTATTGATCAGTGTCAAAGCAACTGTAACTGCAGTAAATGTGCTAAAGATGAAAGGTAGTGACTGTACTCATAACAGTATCAATTAAATACTTACAAAAATTACAATATCAAGGTGATTCTGATACATATTTTAGCTTCTTCCTTGAAGCGGAAAAAAATAGGCATAAAGATTAAGAGTGTATCATATTGGATTATGAATCACTCTCTGCCCAGTCATATGAATCATGAGTCACTGAGTCAGGGCGGAACTGACAGCATCACTTTCTTTTGGAGAAAGTGTTTCATGTCAGTTTCATTTTGCAGATAACACAGTGTTTTGGGCAAAGTCTGGGGGCATTTTTTTGACTAAACTGTCAGTCCAAAGCTTCAAGTGAATTACTGAGGCGATGTCGCTTGGAGTAACGGCTCATACGGGGCGGAAAAAGTGAAGCCTAACAACAAATGATGTGGCTTCCTGCAGAGGGGGAAACACCATGGCGAATGTGTGAAATGTGCTTTTCTTTTTTCCTCTGTTTGGTTTTTTTCTTAGCAAATAAGAAAAAGACCCACTTGGCCCCAATGTTTGTAAACCAAGAGCTGAAAGAAAAATCAGCACAGTGGACACGAGTAACAGAAGGCTGAAAACTTTATTTCAAAATAAATCATTTATTCAAGTGAAAAATTTATATTAATCAATCTTCTAACCCCAACTCTTTGCAAGTATTCATACATTGTACAAAATGCTAGAACAGTATTTTTTTTTTTCAGTGAGCACACTTATTTTGACATTTCCTCTGTTGCTTGTTCTGAATTTTACCTTAACTTTCAAGTGTGATGTGAAAAGGGTATGCGAGTCTGTGTTTGAGTCACTAATGTTGTAGGTGGGGGAGTCACATGTTTTATCCTGAGTCCATAAATGTCAATTCCTGATAACAGTAAAAGTGCAACTGTGTGACACACAACATGAACCTTCCCACACACCGGCACAAACTTGGCCTTTTGTATCATACACACACAATACTCAATTTTGATCACAGCAGTGTACTGTACATGGAGCTGGTAAAGTTTTTACTGTTAGAATTTGGTTTTGAATGAGTCAATTGTCTGACTGTGAAGTAATGTGAAACAAAATTTCACCCAGCGCAGAATGTGGGGAAGTGACAAGACATTTTAGGGGAAAATGATTTACAGTTAACATGTGCGCACGCACGCAAATACACAGAGAGAGAGAAACATTCCTGCCTGTGATTTTGGTCAGACTTTTGAAGCCATTGTGAAAGTGATGTGGTTTAAGTGTGAAGGAAGTAAATGCAGAGATCGAAACTCTGGACCACAGAAGAACATAGTAAAAACCTTGATCCCTACTACAGCAGCATCAGCCGTTAGGACCTCAACAACGTGAGGAATTTCATTATTCCCACAGTTTGATTCAATGCCCTATGAGAAAAACACATTCCTAAGTTGGATATTTGGATCCTAGAGTAGCTCTTGTGTGAATGTCAGATCCAGTGTGTGAACCTCTACAGCTTCTGGGACATGGGAACCAGAGAGCTCATCCCTGGCCAAAGTCGCACATCCACCACACAGGTAGTTCTTCTTCTCATTTGTGAGACCACTAGTTTCGGATCAAGAGGAACAGGTACGCTTCCCTCGCAACTTACGGGATGAGTGTGATTTTTTTTTTCGGTCAATCTTCCTCAGTCAAAACCGGTCAAGGTCGCCTTTTAAGGCCAATCTTTCTGAGGACACAGACCTTGAGGCCGAGGCGTTTCTCTGATCGTGTGTTAAAGGCCAGTTCTGCTGAACCTTATCACTCATAAGCTCATGGTACAGGAGTTTGATGTGTAAAATTGTTTAAAAAAAATAAACAACTTTACATTATTTCACAAGACAAAGAAAGAAAAAAGCAATATTTAGTGAAATCTGATGTACATGATTTTGTTGATGTGAAACACATGCAACAGAATAAAAAACACGTGACCAAAATAAAGTAAAACCCACCAAAACCACTTTGGCTTGTCTATCCGCTACTCCATCAGTCAGTCTATGGTGTGTTTGAATTTAACCCTTATTGAATGTTAATATGTTGAAATATCAAGTAAAGAGCTAAGAGGGGAAAAACAGCGTGTAGAGCTGGAATATTTTCACATGGTTTAAAATTACTATTAAACCTCCAAACTTATAAATAACTTTCGACTTAAATGAAAGAAAAATAAATGTAAATGTGGTGCAGTAAATGCAACAGTGTACATTTGAGCTTTAGTCCAAAATCACCTTAAACCAAACAATTAATTTGGCTTGATTACATCTTATAACTGCTTTTTTGTGTGTTCAGAAACGTTTGATACTTTTATTTTTTTAAAGCTTGAATCAGTAGAAATCAGTTTTTATGTGTGTCCTGCAACACATGCAGCAGCCCAGAGCTAAACAATTTACGATAAAGGCTTCCTCTGCTACACCACCAGATCAGTGATAACATCAGTTTCTCTCACGTTTCAGTTGTGACTTTTTTTTTTTTTTTTTTTTTTTTTTTTTTTTGCAACGAAACCCAGAGCTGAGGTCTGTAACAAATTAAGCAATGTAGACTGTTCACTTGCTCATCTGAGCAAATGCTAAGTATTATATACATTACAATAAATAATGATACAATAAGTATTCATTCATGCTCCGTTTTATCCTTTTGACATATCAGTGTTTGTCTGAGGGGCCATTCTTCCTGTGCACCTGTGCTAGTACTTCCTGTCTCAGTCGCCCTCTGCTCCCCTCATCCCCCCACCCTCAAACCGCATCCTTCACACTGTCACATTAATACTTGTAGAGAGAAAGAAAAAAAAACATTACTCCACAGTCTCAGACACAAAGACTACGACACATAGGTGTGCAAGTGAAAACAACAGGGTCTTCCCCATCTTTACCCCTCGTGACAGCTTCTATCATTTACAGTACACAGCACTGCAGTCACATAAACGGGCAGTGGTTTTACATTCACATATATGCCATCCTGCATGTGGGTCCGTGCATGTGTGTGAGTGTGCGCGTGTGTGTGTGTGTGTGTGTGTGTGTGTGTGTGTGTGCGTGTGCATGCTCGTCACTCCTGATTATACTCCGGAGGTCTCTAGGAATGATACTCGATTGCTGGTGATGTGTTCTGTTCCTGGATGTGATCATAAGGCCGCAGGTAGTGACCACTGTTCTGCTGGTAGTAGTACACCAGTTTCTTGGCAAAGACCGGCTCCACCTAAAAATAAATTAGGCCTTTGCATGAAATATGAATACATGTACATGTGACTGCTAAATCATGTTATCCTATTTCGCCATACCAAGGAAGAGAGTAGTACAAAAAGAAACAGTGAATTTAAAAAAAAAATATGCAAGGTGTGAGGCAAAAAGACCTTTTGTAATACTGAAAATATGCTGCACTTTCTTTAACTTTTCTGATCAGATTTAATAAATTTCTTTCAGAAAATGATCCTTAATTGGACAATTTACAATCCAAAATTTGGAATAGTGTATCTCTGTTTGGCTCAGTGTCTGTCTGTCAGACTTAACTGTTCATACAATATAAATATTTTCATTAAAAACAATAAAATAGATTAATTACTTTACAATTACATACATTTAGTGACTCACTTATCACTTTATGCATGAATTTAAGTAGTCAGAGTAAATAAGCTAATGAAGCTACTTTACGGCAAGCTATGTTTTTCTCCTCACTTGTGATTTGATTTAGCATCTGCTTCTTTAGTTATGTAAAAAAAAAATCTAAAAGCTAAAAGTTAAAGCTAGCTGTAGCTTTCTCACTAGTTAGCTCTTTAGCCCCAGTTACTGCATGCCTCGGGTTTGTTTTTGGCAATTTTGCAGTAATAGCAGTGTTTTCACAGATAAAAGGCTCATATTAATAGGATATAAGCTAATATGTAAGCCAACAAAAAGCTATAGTCAGGTGTAAACTCAATTTTGAATAATAGGTTAGCTCGTTGCTGCTTTTTACATAAGTAGAGCAGTATTGAGGTCTGGACAATAAAAATAAACCAAACTACCTTACAAGTGTACAGGCCTGTGCATTAGCAATGTGAATACAGTATATGGCTATTAGAGTAACATAATTTAAAATGTAATGGGGCCTATACTTAAGGACATTTTCATTAAGTTACCAGGTTGCGTTTCATTGATACCTGTGCTGTGATCATCTTCCTCGGCCGCTGTGGGTCGGGGTACTCGTCTCCAAAACACAGCACCACCTGGTGTCTTGGTAAATGTCGGCCATTATGAGCAAAATCTTGAAGCTCTGAGAAAGGAAGAGGATCAAAAAAAAAGAGAAAAGAATGAGGTGCTGCACCCACTACAGACCATCTGTGGGCTTCTTATCACACACTCCAGCAAGTCACATTTAAATATACAGTTAAAAAAAAAAAGCCCAAATTGCTCACAGAACAGAGCACTTTCTCTAATCATGATGTCTTTCCTGGCAATCGCTGACAAAGATGGTGGAAGTTCCAGTATGAAATGGCACGGACAACGCTGTCTTCTTACACTGTGTGTTGGACCACATAAGGTGGGTGGGGACTGCACACACTTTGCCCCCCTGTCGATAATACGACTTGCTTCTTAGTGATACAGCAACGCTGAGAGTGACTTACCCAGATTAAGCATCTGCAGCCTCTCATTCATTAATATCATCAGCATGATCACAGCCATCATTGCTGTGACCACAACCATCGTCATACCGTAAACAGCTGAGGCAGCAAGGACATTAGCGCACTCTAGTTATTCTAATTGCTTTAAGAATTTATTTAGCAGTTGAAGCCCTTTTTATTATCTTAAACAAAATGCACATGTGATAGAAAAACTAATAGCGATAGAGTTCATTCATTATCATACACTATTCATATTTCATCATAATTCACTAAAGGGGAAACCTGCAAGTGTCTTGAATTTTTACACAAAATAAATGATCATCCCGTACAATAGAATGCATCACATTGATCCAACTACTAAGCTGTATAGTTATATAAGCTGCAGTCAGTATCCAGTATTTAGATGGCTTAACTCCCTTTTCAGCGTGCATTTACAGTATGTAAACAATTAATGGTTTATATCATGATGAATGTTTTCAAAAACAGATATATATGTCAATAATACTCCTGTGCAGATCAATAAGATAATAATTGACTATAAGTCATTTAATAACAGTTAATATGTCTTCAAGGGGGAAGTTAAACTGTTGACATTTATCGTTCATTCAAAAACACTGGACTTTTATTTTTTAACTTTTATCATAAGCTTCAGAAAGTGAGTTTTCTATTGCAGGAATGTAGTATTAAACTGCAGTGTTATAACTCTGATTTTATTGTGTTCAAAATCTGCATGCACGCTTCACAAAACAAATTAGTGCTTACCAATAAGGAATTGCTGGGTGTCAAACAGTTTGCATGGCTGCTCTTTCTCCAGCTTATTGGGTTTATCCATAAATGGAGCCAGAGGTCCCTCCCAGTAAACTCGTCCCTGGCAGAGGCGCTTAGCGTATAACCCATCATGTGTCATCCACAGAAGCACCCCCCTCTCCAGTACATTAGGAAGCATCTCAGCACCCTGCCTGTGAGACTCAGGGTATGGGAAGGGAAAAAGGATGATTTCTGCCCCGCTGTGAAACTTGTCCTCGGGGCATGGGGAAGAGGAGGAAGAAGAGGATGGAGAGGAAGAGGAAGAGGAAGTGATCCGGCAGCCTTCTGGGCTGTTGGCGGTGGTAACCTCCTTCACCAACGACTCTCGGTAGAATAGGGACACATACAGGCTAAAATCTGAAAAAAAGAGATGAGCATTTAGCAGATGTATATCCTTGTAGGAAACTTTGTCAGTATCACAGGCTGATCACAAAGCAGCTCTGCAATGGTCAGAGCTGCTTTCTGATCAGCCTTAATTCTCAGTAATCTTCTCAGTAATCTTAACATGCAGAGCATCACACACTTTTCTCTTATTATTTCAAGCATCTTTTTAACACGTTTTTTTTAGTCTATCGGCATGTATTAAATTAAAAAAAAACTTCATTACTCACTCTCATGGCCTGCAACTTAGAATGAGGAAGTAAGCAGGTGTTTGCAGTCTGAGTATGCAAATACGTACAAACAAAAAAAAGTCCTAAAATGAGCCATAGAAGATTCTCTACCTGTTAAGGCATTGTTATGGTCCATTGTATAGACGGGAGGTTGAGACTCTGAAAAGTAGGTGTGGAAGGAGAGCTGAAAACCTGCACAGAATGAATAAATGAATAGATTAATACTAGTCAGAATTTGTGAATTATAACTAATATAATTATTAAAAGTAGTAGTATAAAGTCTAATTTCAATCAGAAATTATCTAATCGTGGAGAATATGTGAAAAGATCAAATAGCATACAGTCATGGACAGAACAGAGGTCACATGTTTCACACATGTACAAAAACAAACCAGTCCATCCACGAAACAACTTTGGCACCCTTTTTTTATTTTTGCACAGACCACTGATCAGCACTGCATGGGTGCTTAAATCAACCACTGTCTGTTTCTCAGTTTTTTTTACTCCTGCCATTTTCAATTAAATTCTTGTCCAATAAACCATTTAAATGGTCTGACTTTATTGGAAATTAAGTTCATCTAGCTTCTTTCTTCTTTTAATGACAAGATCAAATTAATTCATTTTTAATCTAGTTGCAAGGAATAACATACATGATCAAGTAATTACAATATAAAAGGAAGATTATATTGTAATTACTTGATTCTTAACTTCTTAATGGGTTTAAAAACTTTCTAAACCTAATCCTAGCTCTTGCTTACTTCAGAAAAAAAAAATTAAAAAAAGATTGTGTGTGTTCTGTGTGTATATTTGTGTGTGGATTAAGGAGGGGGCGACTCCACCTTGAAAATCTTAAAAGTCAAACTTGTATTAAACCATAAACTACATGTGAAAGATTGTGATCACTATCACTAATACTTATGACCTTTTTAACGAATTACCTCTTGAATTCCAAGACTCTGATCGCTGATAATGCATTACGACTTGCTAAAGCCTCAGCTCACAGATGGATCAGATAATAAAATAAATCAGCAAGATCAGAAAAACATTTTTTGTATTTTGCCAACTTTATTCTTGGGCTTGACTTCCTGTTTGATAAGAGGACTGTTGTATGTAAGTACTATTGAAGTGTGTTTGGCTGTATCTCACCATTTTCAGCGTGTGGCCCAGGCCAAGCCCGGCTGAACGGTGATGGGTAGTGGCATTGACCATACTGAACCTCTGTATGTGGCCCATGATGATGTGGAGGAGGAAGAGGCTGTGGCTCTGATGGTGTGTAATCCCTCCAGTCCTTTCTCTCCTGTGTGAGCATGTAGCCGGGTACCTGAGAAAGGATCACAGGGATGGTCACTCAGGGTTTTTTTTAATAACCTTGATGTTATCTATCAACCAGCCCATGTTTCCACTATTTTGAGCAGAACCACAATAATCATGGCTGTGTCATCAAGGGATGCCATTGTATCACTTACAACCCGTTCAAGATCTGAAGAATTTGACATGCTCTCTTCGGTTTCTAAAGAAAATATGCCAATTTTTCCAGTTGTTTCCAGTTGGGAACTAACTCTTTGGTTCCTGAACCAATTTATTTTTGAATCAAATGCTCCAAATGGTTCGAAATTAAGTGAACAAAACAGAGCAGAACTGACTGCATGTTGGTGGAAAAGGCCTAACAAACAGTGTGTCATTAAACCAAAACATTTGCAATCATTGCGGATTCTAATGTGCTAATGTGCAGGGACAAGCAGCCACAAAATCAGTCCACTGACCTGGTTGTGCAGAGACGTAAATGGAGGCATATATCCATGTGCTGCTGTGTCCTCAATGCTACTCATCTTCATTCCTGTAAATATACAAAACCAGAAATACATTTGTAAGAGAACTGGTCCACAGTTTTGGCTGTGCATTGCAATGAATATATTGCCATGATAACAGATCCCATCTTTCAAACAAATCAACTAACATCTTTTTTCATTACACATTGTTAATGTACAGATTAACAATAAACTGACCTAATTCAAAGTGTGGACATCCTTTACTGCACTTGTGAGGTCCTGCTGTGCTCATTTGGGTGACAGGCTGCTTTGCAAAGTGAGTGCAGCTGACAACAACTAACCCTAAGGCCTAAATGCAAACACTATTAACATCATTTTCAAGAATAAAATGTTAACCCAGATAGCAAAAAATTGCTCCGGTGTGACAAAAACTGTTGTATGATGGCAGAAACTTAGTTATGCAAGGCTGGAGGTCGTCTGGTTGTGCTATGTGCACGCTGCACTTAGTAACCGAAGCCCTCTAAAAAAAGCACTACGGCCTTTTGGTACATGCTTTGGCTTCCTCTGTGCTTCCTGCCTCAAAATCAACTGCAGTGGTGCATAAGTACATGAAAAATTGCTAATAGTCTATACACAATGTTAGATGTTTTGTTAAAAGCAACAGTGTCGTGTGCATCAAAATGAGCCATTGCATTGACTTTAGATTTTAGAGTTTGTTTGGCAGATTATAATGAAAAATCTTTTTTTAACTCCTCATAATGTTACATGTTTCAGCACATGCATGGGCAGCTAAATCAATTCTCACAATTCTTACAACAAAATGCATTTCTTTATTTTTGTTGTGCAATATTTACATCATCACTTACCTTTTTTGGCCTCCTCTGGAATGATTCTGTAGACTTTGTAAGGCTCTGAGATGTCCAGTTGACTTCTTTCCACTAATTCATCAAAGTCATTGCTTTTATTAAGAGCACAGCGTAGCCTCGTCTTCCATGTGGGGGGATCTGGCTTGTCGACTCCCTCCTTATATTTTCCCTTAAACATTGCCCATGCCTGAAACAATCATTCATAAGATTTATTTACACTTCCCTTTTTTTTAGCCATGCCTGTACCAAAAGTAAGGGTTCTGAAGAATGAGACAAAATCTAAATCTGCCCTTTTTTTAGAGTGGCTGGACTTTTATATGCAGTAGTGTGTTTAAAATGCAAGTGTCAGAGGCTTCTGATGAAACATGAGAGGACAGGTGGGACAGGTCTGACCTTGAACAGCGCAGCATCCTCCTCTCTGTTATAGTCTTGTTTTCCTGCATGTTTCCATGGAATCCTAAAAATGGATTTTTCATCATTTTCCCAGATTAGTCCGGGATATCTCCCGCTGTCAATCTGATCAATCAGCCACTGTCTCAGTTTGCCGTTGCCACACCCGACTGACAGGCTGCTGTCCTCATCCAGGTTCATATCTGCAAGACAGAAGAAAATAAAGTATTTTAACTGAACTGTAGGCACATCAAGGTTAAGGATGTAGTTTAAAATGCCTTTAAAATGGGAGATTCACTCATTTTAATAAACCTGAGAAAATAATCTGACAGTACAAGATATTAGGTTCACTTCAACACAAAGTTATCATTATTAGAACTGCTAGTTAAAAATACTTTCTAATTGCACTTTGTTTCAAAGAAAAGAAGTTAGTTAGTTAGTTAGTTAGTTAGTTAGTTGGTTGGTGTGTAAGTGCTCCACGCAGCTTCTTCTCTGCAGCCCTATCTGTAATTTAATTTAATCTAATTATCTAACACTTCTGGCTATATACTCATTTAAGTTACCAAGTGTGTGAGGGTATAAATAATTGTCTTAATCACATATATCGCTATTTTAGTTCCAGTCAGAGAAGAAGTAGAGGGACGAATAAGAAAAGAAGTGTGACTCATTTTAAACATATGCATGAATAAAAAAAACTAGTCATGTAGCTAAAATTAAATTGTAGGACGTTGTTTGAATACAAATATATTGCATATCACGTTTCTTAATGTTATCAGTTTAGTGGGACATTAACTTCAAAGACCTGAACTTATGCTTTTGATAGAAATTCCACGCTGATTCATTAATGTATTTATATTTTCATTTAGTTACTGTTATATATACCTTGATAGAGGTCAGAGACTGAAACCACAGGGAGCTGAATAATTTTTATAAATCATCTACTCATCGTTTAAAAAAGGAGCTGCTGCTGCCGCTGCTTACCTTTGATTGTGTGAGCTCCCCGCTGAAATCTGTTTTCAAGCTCTTGGTCTCCTTTTCTTAAATGGTATCACATCTTGATTTGTGACAGGGAGGAGCCTCTCTGAAGTCAAAGAGGAGATGCGCAGCGTTTGGGCGCTCATTTCTGTGAAACTCAGCGCCCACACAGTCAGTGCTTGGGGAATCCCTCTAGTGACACCCTAAAGCACACACCGGGACGGAATGGAACAATTACCTGAGCACCTCAACCATCAATAAACTGCTCCCCCTCGCATATTTTTGTTTTTCTAGAAAGTCGGCAGGTTCGGCCTAATTTCCAGTGGCAAAGGCGACTGCTGACTAGAAATTTCTGTGGTGTCTTGTTTTTGTTAATATTTCCTGATGAGGCATGAGGAACCAAAAATCAGAAGATGACACATGGCTGAATTCAAAATAGTGTGTATTTTAGGCTTCAGTCGCAGTACTGCCCTCCAGTGGCTATCCGCGCACATTCCCCGATATGCACACTGAAAAGAATACTATTGGATGTAATCTTTCTGCATTGATATTAATATTTTACTGCTTTATAGTCTCAAAACACAATGGGGGAGAGACGGCGTGAAAAGAACCAGTTCTTGATGTTTTTTATATCACCATGCATGAACTCCCTTGCACTTAGACAAACAGGAAGACAAGCAGGAAACAGAGATGTAAACAGAGCAGAATGTGACTTATCACCTTCAATATGGTAGCCCACTGACTGACAAGCCCACAAAACACTTGACTTTACTACTTTTATTTTCCTATTTGAAATGATTGTGACAGTACAAAAAAGATCACAACATTCATAAATTAGGAGGGGAAAAAAAGCACCAGAAACATTAAATCAATGTTAAAAAGGTACTATGTGCTCCACATGTTTATGGTCTTTTCCAGTGTTCATGTCCATGATATTCAGAAGATCATTCCATTGGTGATAAACAGCCTGACTTAAGTCCCCTTCAAAGCACACTAGACTTCCAGATAGGTCCAGTAAACTGGAGCATCACACAGCGGTGTGACCCTCCAAGCTGAGCTGCAAAAGATCTCATCAAAAGATGTAGTTGGATGGCTCAAGGTGGGGTAGATGCTTGTTTTTTCACCCCATCACCACTGACTTAAGACGACCTGACGAGCAAGTCGCGTATATCAGCCTCATCATTGAAGGGGCTGTCCTTATACTCCATCTTTAGCCATTTTCTAAACTACAGGAAAGGGAGACAGGAGAGAATTTTTAAAGAGCAAAATACTGATGTTGTGCTTATTCTTACAGTAAACAGGTCTGTTCAGTAAAGCAGTGATAAACTCAACGCTCTTTCACACTCCATCCCACCCTCACTCGGTTTCCAGAGACCCACCTGATCAGCTTGAGTAGCCTCAAACTCCTGGAGCTGTCGCTGGAAGCCCAGGTTGGGGCCGGCACAGGGCCGCGCCACCTTCACTGCAGCCAGCGCCTCCTGCCAGCCCAGTCCAGTAACTGTCATGATGTAAGCCACCACCAGGGTGACGCTGCGCGACACACCTGCCAAACTGAAAGAAGCAGGGGACGAGCAGATAGTATAATGCATGAAAATTAAACTTGTACTCGTTCCTGCTAGATGTCAGCGTTATGTTTTTCGTTTGAACAGGTAGTTACATTGTTATCAGCAAGAATGTGATGTGAAATATGAAAGTGCACGAGGATCCTGGTTATGATCATTATTTTTAGTGTATTCTGGTTATGCTTTGTACATGAAACTATCATATCCTGTTTCAAAAAAGCTAACGATCCCTCATGCAAGTTTCTTATTATTGACTGCCTGAACCAAAAGTAAAAGCCTTCAGTGTTAATAGAAAGGATTTATTCAACTGTTGCCTTAGTTTTCCATTAAAGAAAGTTTAATAAAGAAGCAGCATACTGAGAATCATCAAAGCCACATAAACTGAGACATACAGAAAAAAAAAGGTTTTCATCATGTTCCATGTAAGTGTCATATCCTGATTATGTGTAAAACTAAACTCAAAACTAGAGTACTAATGTGCAATTTAACACTCTGAAGAGAAACTAAAGGTTAAAAACACATAAACCACTGTGAAAGATAATGTAAAAAAGCTCAGACAAATGAAAATAGAACAAAACAGAAGAATTATGTGGTAAAAATCTGTGGATTAATAAAGTACACGCCTTATGTTCAAATAAAATCTAAATTCTTCAGTCAAAAAGTTCTGTAGAGAGACCTGTGGTAGTGCAGATGTTTTAAATAGCCCCTTGTTCCCCTGTGTTTCTGAGAAGATCCTCTGTGCAACCAAATATAACTTTCCCCTGTGAACATATGGTCAGCCATGCCACTGCAAACACAATGTTAATGTATTATGTTTCTGTACTCTGTTTTGGGAAGTTCAAGAATAGGCTTCTGCTTATCATTTAATCTCTGTGCAGCAGTCACACATGGGTTCACGCGTGTACTTGGGTTGATTTGACGGTACATTTACAGTATATTCAACATGGTTATGATTGTATTGTAAGATAGATGAAAAAAACTGTCTAGTTTGGCTACTTAAGTAGCAACCCAGATACTAGCTCCAAGATAAGGACACATTAACTAGTTTTGCTCTCACCAGTGAACGAGGCAGCCTTCTCCTTTCAGACGAGACTCGTGCATGAACATTATACTTTGTTTAAAGTGTTGAGTCCTGTGGAGAATAAAAAACTGTGTTATAATAGGTCACAACCACATGAAACACAGCAAGAGCTGCTGTCAGAACTGCAACTGTGCTGTTACTTTGTTTTAACGGACACTCGCTGCTCCTGCATGTATGTAAAGGCAGCTTGATCATATGTGTGTATGCGTGTTATTCCTTTGTTCGTGCCATGTGTGTTTCTTCGCAGCCGACTTGTCAAACACATTCCATTTCTTATCCTGAATGGATCAGGACAAGAGTGTATTCACCTCCAGTTTGACAGAGTTGCTGTCATGTTTCACAAAACAGGTTTCAAACATCCTCGCACTCTGAACCTAAGAGGTGGACAATAAGAGTCATGGGCATATGCGTGCAATATATGTGATTAAGAGCAATAGTGTTCAAAAAGGTGTGCGTGTAAATATGCATACGTGTGATTGAGTGGAGGGGTTGTGGGGATACATTTAAATAGAGGCACAGCACCACAAACCATGCTACAACTGTAGACCTTAGTTATGAGACTTCCTTCCTGCTAAGAGGCCTGAAATGTGAATTTGGCCATAGAAGATTTCTATGTCTGTGTTTGTGTGTCTAAACAAGGACGTCCCTTGTGTGATAATGTTCGACCCACGATGGGTTTTTTTTTCTTCTCCACTCTGTAATGATAAAATAAACACCTGCATGTTTCTTTTGGTGCACGTCTTGTCAAAAAAAAGAAAATTAAAAAACGGCACACTAAGAGCTGAATCCAGCCATGCTACTGTGATCAGACAATAAGTTCACAGTCAAATGTTGAGCTTGTGAAAGCATATCATTTACACGTTAGCTTGATGAAAATGAACCTCAGACACCCACACAGCGCAGCCTCAAATGGTTGTGGTACTCTCTTTCTCTCTTTATGCCTTTCATTGTTCTGTGCTGCGTTGCTGTGCTGCACCGTTTGGTACTTACAGGTTTTGTGTGGGCAGGTCAGCTGCTGAAATGCAGAGATAGGTCATCTCCTGAGGGACAAAGCATACCAGTTACCTGTCAGCAGTCAGTGGCTCAAATGCATTTGACACAAATCAATAAACAGCATACTGCTGCTTAACACTCTTCAGGTTTCATGTGTGTGTCGCTGGTGGCTGTGCCGCTGCATGTGGGAGAACAAAGGCAATTCTGAGCTGCTTTGCGCCAAGATTTGTTCCCTTGTTTGAAATTTCAGTGAACAGATACTGCTCGTGCGTGTGCAGATTTTAGAGAAACTTTACATCCAAATCAATAACCGAAAAAAATAAAAAATAATAATGATGAAGTGAGACTGTACAGTCCATATTGGCTGAAGCGAGAACAACCGCCTACTCTAAAACCCACACAAGCACACAAGTCCGCACACTGACCTGACCAACTGTTGTTGACTGGCATTTTTTTCACTCTACTCTAACAATCACATGCAGAAGAAACTTCCCTGCTCATTGTTTATTCACTCTGGAACTGATAGCTGTTTGCTCGGAGAGGAGCTTATCACTTCCTCCTGAACAACCTGACAGACTGGTTCATGAATTGTGTCAGAGCTCAAGAGCTCAGCATGGTTTACTTGATCACTCTGCTCAATGATTAATGAGTAATTTGAGTTGCAACCTGGAGCAAAGGTGTCATGTATGAGGCGATGGACAGCTTCTCACCTGGAGGATGGGAGCCGCGCTGTCGTGAATGGAGAGGATGTGTGTGATGTTGTTTCGGGCTAACTGTTCTCGGTCTCTTGCATCTGACGTGTGAACAAACACCAACACCATGCAAAAAGACCACAGTTATATGTTGTCATGTGCAAGAATTAAAAGAAGATGATTCAAAGAAAAAAAAAGTACTTAGACACACCTCTGAAATTTCCCAAGTACAAGTCAGGAAGGACCTACGGGGGCAAAAACATAGATGTACAAGTTTAAAGTAATATGGTTAAAGCATTATTGATTCAGTGAGGTGGTACAGTAGCTGAGAGAACTTGAAACAGCTGACTCATATGACATCCTGTAACATATGAAATGATAAAAAAAGAAATTACAGTCAGTGGTTTAAATCTAAAGTTGAAATCACGTGACTGGAAATCAACAAAAGGATCAGGAAAAGCATGTCGATTGTGTTAAATATTCATCATAAGACTACCTAAAGCTGTAAGATTAATGCTTATTTCGTTTTGTTTGTGTTTACTGAATCACATTTCACTCATGACCAATCACTTTTTTCTCGCTTAACACCTGAAAGACTGAGAGACACTATTTTGCCATAATTCCACTCAAAACACCGAGACACGCTCGTGAGTGAAGGCATCACTATTCGCGTGCAACAGATGAGTGTCATACCTTGTTGATGCCATTACCCATGCTGAAAGACCCGGCTGTAAAAAAAAAAATGTCAGTGAAGAGAAACGCCACGCTGTATTCGCTCGTTGTTTAAAAACTGCTTATCCAGCGGCTTGACGGCTTCCCAAACCCGCTCGTAGGGACGCAAATGCCGCAGCTCCGCGTCCAAGCCCAAGCGAGCCGAGCACCACGGCTGCTCAAGCTTCCCGCACCGGATACTGGGAGTTGTAGTTTTTATGATAAAGGGAAACCCGCGTATGGAGCGTTGATTACAAAGCCATATGGATCCGGTGTAACATTTTTCCATAAAAATTGTCAAAAAACGATTATGACTTTGTTTTAAGGTTTGCTGAGTTGTGTACTGACATCGTCCCAAGTGTTTTTAACAAAACACAAAACCAGACAAAACCATAATTTTATTCAGTTTCAATATAATTTCAGACCCAACTATAGCTTTTCAGTGAAATATTATGAGAACATTATAGTCTTACTAGCAAAATCTTTAAGTTTAAATACTATATTGTCCTTTTGAGGCCTTCCAGACCAAAAATTAGCCACCCCCTTGCTAAATTGTAGCAATATAATGAGCCACCATAAAATGAGTTAGAATATAAACTAATTTAGAAAAAATATAGGCTAAAGGATGGAAGTTGTCACATTCAAAATCTTATGATTTTTAAATGCCAATTTTCATGGTCTCATAACATAAAAGAAATGTTCTTAAAGTCAAATATAAACTTCTGCCTCAGTTTTGAATAGCAAATAACACACTGTTACTATTGAAGCTGGTTAAATTATGGTTTCCCACCATCCTCTGCAGAGGAAGAGAATGTGTGCTTTTTTTCAGATATGCATTTCCTGATTCAGAACACTAAGGCTACCTCAATTTTCACACCAGAAGAAGATTCAAACTAATCCTGTGTGATTTATTATTTTAAACTAGCACTCTCCTTAAAAAATGACTCTGCCTCTTTGTCCCAAATCCTGTTTTCATACATGCATAGGATATGCACTAAGGACCGCCCCTTCAACACCACGATGTTCCCAGAAACAGAGAAACAAATCCAGTGACAGTGAGAAGATGGGTAGGATTGGTCATGTCGGGCACACACAGGGCCTCTTTCTTCCCTGCACCCTGGATGGTCGCCCTCTCCACCATCAGAGGATCACATATAACTTTACACCACTGGAAAATGTCATACAGACACCATCCTTGAACATGGGAAATCCCAAACACCAGGGAAAGAGCCATTTTTCAGCACGCCTACACCAAGAAGGGACATCGGGACAACAACTTCCACTGAGAAGTTTATCAAACATCAGGAAAAAAAACAGTCAATGGTGCCACTAATGAAAATCACCACTTGGACACACCTCTCTCCTTGGGCGTTACTACAGACCCTGATATTTGACTACTTTGCCATCAGAAAGGATACTAAGAAGAACCTACTGTGGCACACCATCACCTCTGCGAGTGTACTGATGATCCACCTCCATCCAGCTTCTCTCCAAGCCATGGGCAAGACAGCTGACCAGAAAACCATTAAGATGTCTGAGAGAGACAAGCGACGCCTTGGGGAGCTTCATCGGTGCTTTACAGAGAAAGGGCAGCACCTGGCAGTTCTGTACTGTTAATCACGTTGACAACATCAACAGGAAGTACTGCTACCCACTGCCCCACATTGGCAATACACTAACACCACAGCTACCAGTTGGTGTGACTTCCTGTGGATCTGTTGTTTTTTTTGTTTTTTTTTTAATACTGGGCATGTGACCAACAGACTACAACTTAAATGAGAGGACTTTTTCATGATGATAACTTGTTCCTCAATTTCCTGTTCTTGCCTCACTTAGTCAAAATTGGCATTGCCCTATGGCCGAATACTGGCAATAACTAATACAGAAATACAGTTAGATAAGTGTATGAAAACGGTGTTTCATTTATGACTGATATTTGTACAAAATTATTGTCTCATTTGACTGATGCACCCTGTATAAAAGTTGGTCTGACGGCATCATTATTCATTAATCAAACAAGTGTAATTGTGGGTGGAAATGAGTCAGTTTTATTCACCGTCTTGTCTTATTCTGTTACAGTGCTCAATAACAGGCAAACTGTCATAGCTGGTTTTCTAAATAACTCGTAGAGACGGAGGGGGGAAAAAAAACCTTTTAACCAGAAAACCAAGACAATACAGGACACGTAGATATGCTTTGTTGTGGCTGTAGTGTGCAAAAGGAGGAATTTATAGTGTAGGTGTTTACAGATAGACTACCCAAAATGTAGGCCTCTCAGTCATACTGCCCACGCTGTCAGAGGCCTCAATTCAGGTGGTTTCCCGCTCTAGTTTCACATAAGCACTTATTTTATCAATGAACTTATTTTTTAATTATCTTAGGCCATCAGTTTAGCTGTTATGTTGTATTTTTTTCTTGTCATTTGAGTCAGCCTTATCATTTCATTTTATTTTGCTTCATCATTTCATTATTATTGCTTCATCATTTCATTACATTTTGCTCCATTGTTCCTTAAGGTAAGCTATTTAACCTCTTCAATAGCAGATGCTGATTAGATATATTAGATATATCTGAAAACTTTGTGGAGGCAAAAAAAAAACCCCCCAAAAAAACAAAAGCAGTCTATCATCATAACCATCAAGTCTCAAATGCAAAGTCCTCTCTGCGAGGCAGTGCAGGGTTATTTAATCTGCAATAACCAACTACACCAGTAGAGGGTGACAATGTGTCGCGACAAGAGTCACAGTAGTGCTGTTTCAGAGCAATTCTGCATCTTGAAAACATATTTGAAACGAACGAAATACAAACGAAAACAACTTAATGTTATATACTGCATTTTGTTTTATTATTAAAAGTGTTTTAAGATTTTTTTCAACAATAAAACACCTGGCGTTTCCAGCCGCCCTGCTCTGTTTTCGACTTGTCAGGCTGTTTGTAGTTTTTTACGTCGCCCGTTTGGTTTCGTTTTTGAACGAGGACGTCGAGGAAATCCCGGAACTGCTAACAACAAACTTGGATTGTATAGCACTTCTTGGTAAGCGTTTTCCTCCAGTATATGTTGGTATTTATGCAAAGTTTAGTGTGAAGTGTTGTTTTTTCTTTTAAAGTGTTTGGTTAACGTTGTTAGGGTTAAGTACGCCTTGTTGCCGAAACTTTTCCGGCGTTAAGCTAGCTCACGTCAGCCTGTCCAAATGTTTTGAAAGTTATGGATGGATGAGTCGCCGCTTCGGGCACGCAGTTCGTCAAGTCAGCATACTTGCACTTGACATTATATACATTTTCAGCCACTGTTATGAGTTTTTTACATGCTGTTTTGTTTGTCATTGAGATTTTTTATTTGAACTTTTAAACAGGGATGGCCTCAGCGCCACACACCTCGATTCATATGAGATCGAGTGATCTCATTAAAAAAGAGCCCTTGGACTACGGAGGATTTGGAGAGGTTTACCTTTGCTACCATGTAACTCTCGGCCAGGTGGTGTTGAAGACCATTTATACAGGCCCCCTTCGCAACGAGTAAGTGTAAAAGTCTGTCTGTGTCCGCTGCCACTGTTCGGGGTTGGAAGGGTATTTCCCATCGCCTGAATGGTAACTCGAGTCATGTGGCCCAGCAGGACTTCAAGCACGTTTTGCACAAAGCTCAGTCTCGTACATGTCGTACATTTGCTTTGTAATATTACTTAATATTGACTGAGAATTGTTGTGCATGTGCAGTAATTTTCAGTCCTACACCAGCATTATTGCAAATTTTCCAAAGTGTTTCCTTTTGACAGACAAAAGAAAGAAGTGAGATCTCCTGAAAAGCGGATGTTGTGCAAACATCAGCTTTTTTTGTAGGTCAGATGGTACGACGACTTTCCTGCTAAACACTTCTTACATCTCTCCGTGCCAGTACGGAGAACTGATTTAATACTAGTGCTCTCCTCTCCTTAAGATAAGCTGCACTTCACTGTGGTAAACATCTTGTTATTGTTATGTAAAATAACAGGAGGGCGTGAATTTGTTTGGCACGGAAAACAAGTTGCACCTTAACAATATGAATTATTGTAACTCACAGCAGAAATGCTTAATTTCATAATAAAATGAGAATATCAGATCAGTGCACCAGTATCCCCACTCTAACACTAACAAGTTATGCCATTTGTCTGGCAGATTTCTCTTTCTAAATACTTTTTACTGTATTAACCAGGGAAAATAAAAAGTCACTGCTGGAGGAGGGGAGCATCATGGCAAGCCTGAACCATGAACGGGTGATCAAGTTGCTGGGCGTGATCATGGAGGATAGAGACTGTTCACTGGTCATGGAGCTCATCCCTAGAGGCAACCTGCTGGTCATGTTAGAGACGGTCAGCAAATTCACTATTTGTGGTGACACTGAAAGTGGAAAGATTCAGAATTCATGTTTGAAATTCAGTTTGCTCTTTTACTCCGGTCAGAAATACACTTTTATATGAATAAAATGGTTAAAACACTCAGTTCTCCCTGTTCCCAGGTCACTGTGCCCATATCAATCAAGGGAAGAATCATTGTAGAGATTTTGGAAGCGATGATGTACCTCACAGAGAAAAATGTCATACACAAGGACATCAAGCCAGAAAACATTTTAGTGGACAAGGACTTTCACATCAAGGTATATTACACGCTGTGGGCCATCACACATTTATATTTCTGACAGAATGCATGTAGAATCATGGTTAGGTAATAATGCTCCTCTCCTCTGCGTTTTTATAGATCGCAGACCTTGGCCTGGCCACCTGCCAGACGTGGAGCAAACTCACAAAGGAGGAGTCTCGCAGGAAGAGTCGTAAGGGGCGATCAGCTGGGGCGAGAGGTGCTGGCACACTGAGCTACATGGCCCCTGAGCACCTGGAGAGCATTCACACAGCCTCCACTGAGAAGTCTGACGTCTACAGCTTTGCAATTGTGGTTTGGGTCATCCTCACAGGGGAAGAGCCGTATGCAAGTGAGTTTGGATGCTAAAACATGCTCAAGTCCAACTGACAAGACCTTTTTACCATTTTATTCATGAATAACAGTGTGGTTCTGTTTTTTAAAAACAAATTGCCTGCAGACAACCAAAGTGAGTGTCTTTTTATACCTTCAGATGCCAGGAGCGAAGACCAAATATGCCAGTGTGTTCGAAAAGGGGACCGACCGACAGAAGAACTCATTCCAGAGGACACGCCGTCAGAGATAATTCAGCTGATGAAGTGGTGCTGGGATCACAATCCATCAAAGCGGCCAACATTTAAAGGTGCACTTTGTGTGTGTGTGTCTGTGTGGATGTAGGTGTGTGCATGTGTGTAGGTTAAATATTAAAAGAAAAGGATCCAGTGAATTTTAGTGAAATATGAAGAAAGCCACTGCCATCAGTCTTGATTTTAGTATTCTGTGTCATAAAATGAAGTTGTAACAGTATCATAAACAGCGCTACAGCATTATGACTTCAGTATTATTTCCGATTTAAGATAAGTTGTGTGATACTGTTGAGACATTGTTTGCAGCTTGTAATATTGCTATTTTTTTTTTTTT
>JAPZDZ010000004.1:13492097-13503856 GCA_029783805.1 Acanthurus tennentii | reverse complement strand
AAATAATTCCATAAAATGAGAAATATACCTGCAGTGGAGAGCAGGAGAGCGCTCACAATGCCTTCACAATGCTGGGTTAGCATTAGATACATTCAGCACACCTGTCAGCCTTGGATGTCCTACTTTGCAGATGGATTGAATAGCCTGGATGTGCATTGAGTGCAGCTCTACATTAATAGAGTCTCAAATTCAATAGCAGGTGCACCTCTTCTAAATTATGCTCTTACAATTTCTGAGCCGTCTTTATTCAGTTTTACCCATCTGTCTACCTCTCCTCCGTGGCCTGTTCTCTTGCTTCACCGCCAGCCTGCCAAACCTGACAGTCAGGCTGCTTATCAGGCGTTCTGTCAACCAGGCTGTCTTATCGTTTCGTTCTGTCTCAACATCCACCTGCTTTTTTGTCTACCTCCACCTCCGCAAAAAATCTCCCCAGGCTGACTTGCTCTCCCCTCCCTCCCCTGTCATTTCTCTTCTATCTGTCCGGCTGCCTGCCTTTCCATTTCCCTGCTGAATGTATATATGGTTTCACTTTTTTTTTTTTTTTGCTCAGAGCATGTTTAACCTCACTGCTGTTCCATTCGGCCCAGGGATTCATGGAAGTTACCCTTTCCAAGCAACAGATGGGCTTGGAAAATGTCTCACATCTTGTGGCCGTACTGTAAACTGCATCCATCTTGAACTGTCTCTTTCACACATTTCACCTCACTACATAGCAAGGGGGGGGCACGGTGGAGGTGAGTTATAGAGAGGAAGAAAGAGTCAGTGGGGTATGCAAGTGTGAACACGCACACGCTGTCACAGCTTTAAATTATTCAGGTCTTTCACATGCAGACTGTAAGGCTAACGTAATGGAGTGCTGTACCGCACACTGCTCTGATCTAACACACTCAGCAGACATTAACACTGCTTTGACCAGAAATCTGCTTATGTGAGATGATGTGGCTACACCTGAGGTCATGACAGTACATGAACATTTTATTCTATAGAATGTCATTTCATCTGCACTGCGGAGTTTTTTTATTAAAACTGGCAATCATAATTTTTTAAATACCGCTGACCTTTCCTCTGCACTACATGCTAATCTTGTGTTAACAGCAGAATCAACAGCCTAGTTTGCAAAATGATATTTGCCTTGATTAAATGCTAAGTATGTAGCATAACAACACTTCTTTTACATGCTGATCATGAGTCATGTTTGACCACAAAAGAAAGCTGTCTTGATATGCTATAAGGCAGAGACTACTATACGTAACTCGAGGGCATGCAGAAGTGCACGAGCCAATAGACAACAAGCAAAGATGCAGCTGTCTTACTAATTCAGTTTTCTGTGAAGAGTGACGATTTACCACTGTAGATTATAAAGTCACACATGACAGACGCACGTGACAGACCTTCCTGACAGCTTGCATAATACGGCAATCTAGCATTAATATTTATTCCATACCAGAACGAGAAAATTCCTGAAACTACACTTTATATTTTGCAATGTAGGAATTACGCACAAGTAATATCAATCTGTATCTGTACTGTTTTATCACAGTGGGCGGTTCTGGAAAATAAGATATGTGTCTTTCTCCTTTAAGTGTGGGACTATTTATAAATCTGCCTCGAGGCAATGCCAACTTAAATATGGTCTTAGAGAAGCAGTTCACACTGTGAACAAAGCTGTAAAGCTATCTATAAAAAAATGTATATGGCAATTTAAGTAGCATAAAGTGAACCTTTTTTTTGTAATTTCCCTCTGTGCTCTGGCATTCTGCCTCGACTTCACAGCAGTGATCAAAAGCTGGCAATCACAAGTAAGAGAGGAATATGTTTTAATGAGCTATCAGGATATAAAGACGTTTGTACAATCTTTGTTCCTAAATTGCAGTCAGAGGTTCATGTCAAAAAATCTGCTGAAATTTTATTTGCAATTAGCATATTTATCAACATAATTTATGATTAGCTTTTTTCTCTTTCTTTTACTTACAATAACTTGCTAAAAATTTCAGAAACATTTTTAGTTATTTGTGATTACATGAAAAACGTATACCTTATTATATACCTAATACCTAAACCTTATTGTTCATATTCTTTAAATTGAGAAAAGTCGTTGTGCCTCAGAAAAAAAAAAGTTTTATGTAAAAATCCTCATACTGTCTTTCGTTCCACATCCCAAAAGAAAGATGTAAAATGGAATTTTGGCATTTTCAAATGACAACTTCATGGAGAAAATACCGTTTTAATGGTTTGACATTTAAAGGGCCATAAACATTCTGCACTGTGTTCTAAAAGGTGGTATCCAGGCTTTGTTTGAGATGTTTGAATCTTGTGCAAAAATGAAATCTATTAATTTCTTAAAGATTTTTTTTTTTCAGGGTTTTGCTAACACTGCAACCAACACCTCCCAGCTGCCCCTCCTCTGTCCCCCTCCCCTCCACCGCTGATCTCCACACTCACTCAATTGCTCTCTAGAAACAAGTGGAGTGTGCAAAGGAGCAAATGAGACTGCAGGTTTTATCTCTCTGTAAAGAGTCATCATTATTGTCCACTTCACATGAAAAAGCCATTTAATGACTTAGTATTCGAATTATTCCGAATGTTTGTAGCCTTGTTTGTGGTACATGCTCTAAGGACCATTATTGCTATTGAGTGAGCCTCATAAGAGTGAGCTGAGGCTTTAAAACAAAGAGCACAGGACAAAAACACAGTCACAGTAATCAGACATATTTAATTCAGTTTAACAAAACCTAAATCATATAACCTCAATCACCTATTTAGAGGTTAAACTGTTGATTGCGTGTTGCTGAGTTGTTTCTTGGTATATATTTAAACAACTGCACCATTGTTGTAGACAGAGATAGTTTTACAAGGCAGAGATAAATATGACACATGTCCACTTAAATTTTCATTTCCAAATAAATGGATCAGATAAGGGATTTAAAAAGGGAACTGAACATAACTTTAAATAGAAACATGAGGAAGGAAAGAATAAGAAAATGACATTAGACTTTACCAAAAAACTTCTGAAAGAGTTTCTTTTTTCTGGTTCAAGATTCTTAAGACAGATGAAACCAAATTAAACTTGAGGTTAAGATGGAAGACAAAAGTGTGGACATGGAAACGGACATCTCATGATCCAAAAGCGTGCCAACTTCAAACATGGTGAAAACTGTGAAGACAAAGGCATGTATGGCTGCAGACTAAAACTGGGTCACTGTTTATTGATGATGCGACTGCTGATAGGAGTAGCAGGTTGAATTCTTCGGTGTAAAGGGATATACTATCTGCTAAGATTCAGCTAACTGCTGCAAAACTGATAGGATCTTGCTTTACAGTGCAGATGGATAATGACCCAAAACATACTGCAAAAGCAACCCAAGAGCTTCTTAAGGCAAATAAATGGAATATTCTCAAATGGCAGAGTCAGTCATCTGAGCTCAACCCAATTGAGCGTGCTTTTCACTTACTTGAGACAAAACTGAGGGCAGACAGACCCACAGACAAGCATCAACTAAAGGGGGCTGCTTTAAAAGCCTGGCCAACATCTCAAGGAGGAAAACTGAGTGTTTAGTAAAATCCGTGTGTGCCAAGCTTCAGGTAATCATTAAATGTAAAGGAATTTCCTCCAAGTACATATACTTACAATGACATGTGTTTGTCATATTACTTGTGAGAATCTGAAAATGTTGGGGACCTTGTAAAAACTGACTTTAATTCTTTAACAGTAACTGCAATATTTTTGTTAAACCCATTCATTTAAAACTGAATGTCTGCAGTTTAACCAAATCTTGATTGCTTTATCTCAAATCCATTGCATAAAGTGTAAAAAGGCAAAATTACAAACATCATTTTACTGTCCAAATACTTATGGACCTGACTATACTTTATCATGTTGCAATGCAATGTTTAAATATGTCAGCTGCGTCTAATACCATTGCATCTGCTTTAAACTTGGAAAAAAAAGAAAAAAAAATTAAAAAAGCAGCATTACAGATAATTTCAGATTAGTATTCTTTAAATCGAGGGCTGTCGTCAACCAGATTTCATCCAAATCCATGTGCTGTCTCACTGACAGGGACGCAAGCTGAGCGGTGTGACTTAACAGACTGGTTACCCTCTTTCAACTTGGCTGGCTTGCGGAGGTAACCAGTGGGTGCACATTTTCATCACCGAGCTTAGGAAGGGGGCATGTGTTGCATTAGACAAATTATTCACAAGCTTTTAGCCTCAATATGTCACATGGGCATATTCCTACTATTTTTAGGCCCTTTGTTGGAATGTGCTCACTCCCACACGAGCATATGCACAAACACACTCACGCTACTCCTCCTCCTACTCTTCCCCTTGCTGACATCCAAACACACACACTGACACAGTGACAGTGATTAACCAGCTCCATATGTGCATCCATCTAATTGCACCCCCTGAATGTTGATGGACCAAAAACAGCAAGAGACTTTGCAGAGGAAGAGCGACACAGACAGCTTGAGTGGGCTGCTTCTGTAATGAGAGAAGTTTGAAAATGAAAGCCTCTCCTGTGCGGATGTTTGCCGTTTACAACCATCTCACACGGACGTGGGATGACTCGGATGGAGGCAAATGTTTCAGTCTGGCGATGGGAATGCACGGAGGAGGAAGGAGGGAGATGGGTGGGACTCCCACGTGAGCATCCTGTTTACGGGGGTGGGCCAGAGAAACGCAGGATCCATTGGTAACCTTCCAGGAGAGGAAGGAAATTATACGAGACAGCAGCTATATTCCAAATACATGAACGGCAGGCCACCTACACTGGGAATATTTTGAGCAGCGATGATGTTAGTCATGGTGACCATCCCATATTCTATCTGGCAATGCATAAAATTTGAATTTAAAATAATTGACAGGCCCTGTAAGGTGGGTGTGTTCATGAACAGACGTCATAGTCTATTCCTAGACCTACTGTATGTGGGAGCAAGACTACTACAGTGTGTGTTGGTTACTGGAGATGGCTTCCTTCCTTTTCCCCCAAGCTCAGGAAACCAGCACTCCCCTACTCACTATTCCTGGAGAAACTTTAAAGCACAATCAGTAAATCAAATGTCAACAATAAAGCTACTGAAACACATGGAACAGAGTTAAACACAGTTGGAAGCTCGAGTGTACAAGCGTCTAAATTTCAGTTTGTATTTGTGAGACTAGTTTTTTCTTGTGCACCATGGGGGGGTGGCACAACAAAACCAAAAGATGCTCTTTAACACAGCCAGAAAACCAAGCAGATGTGGTTCCCACCACTCAGATGCCTTTGAAAACCTTGTGTGGCTTTTGAACATAGATCAAGCGTTGGTCTGCAAATGCAAACAATTTGAATGCATGCTACCATGAGCCGACTGATAAACCATGATCATTTGCATTGAGAAGGAAAATGATTTCAGTGCGCTGCAAAGACAATATACTTTGTCTTATATGGTAGCACCCTGCAGTGATGAGGAACTGGCACTGTGCATTTTCTAGACTTAAAATGCACAATATGTCATTTCTGCTGAAAGAGGTCTCTAAATGAAAACAAAAGACGCAGTTTGATGGTGTTGTGAAGTAGTGTGGGATGATGGGATTTTTCTACTTCATTGTTAAACAATGACAATGCAGATGAAAACCTATCTGACAGAAATGCTCCCACAGAAGGTAACGTATTAAAGTTACAGTCATGTACAGTTAGTCACGTTTGTTGATTTCCTTCATTTCTCTCTGACTGGTTTTACCTCGTAAGTTAGGCAACAAAATAAAAAGCACCGTTATTTTGAATAAAGCTCAAAATTTTTCCGCCTCTCAACATTGAACAGCATAAAAAGTTACAAATATACACTTAAACAAATTAGTGACCCATGTGTAACAGTTCTTACCAGCAGCCTGCATATTCAACAATACCTCTGAATATTGAAACAGCATGTTTGTATATAGTATAAATGATGTATCTATGCAAAGTCAACCACAGTGACAAACAACTGGAAGGGGAATACTGACATTATGCATCCAGCCTACAAAGCTGCCTCCCACATGCCCTGCTGCCCCCGTTATCTGTCACTGATAGTGATTAGTACCCAAGGCTGACCTGTCTCCATCCATCTCCCATTTAACAGATCAACACTTCTTTCTCCCGGCTCTTCTCAGTAATAACAAGGACACTTCCCTGGTTAATCATCCTGCCCTGCTAAATGCAAACTGACATCAGCACACCTCCACTACAGGACTGGGCACGCCGTACTGTAGGGCATCGATGACCTATATAAGTCACAAGCACGAGCACAAGCATGCGAGCGCACACACACACACACACATGCTTGTTTATTCTATAGTTGGTGGCAGATGTGATTACAAGGGTTACAAGACTCTAGGACTTATAATTTAAATGCTCCTAAGCCCATACTGAGCTCCTATAACTCTGGTATTTTTTTCCTTCTTCTCTTTATTTAACTAAATTTAACTAAATTGATGCAACTAATTTTAGGTCTATGTATGAAAAGTATTAATAAAAATGTGGAAAAAAGGCAGATTAAAAAATGTACTCTTAAAGAGCAAACTATAGTTGAGAAAGCTGGGAGGCAGGGATTCAGAAATGGATGCAAGACAGAGCGAAGCCAGCTGCTACTCTGCGACACAGATAGCTGCACTGTCCTTCTGTTGCAAAACACACACACACACATTCACACATGCGCAAACGCAATGTCAAAATGCACCCACTTAAAGGTGTGTGTATGTTGGCAAGGGAAGGATATGCTACCCACATCTGAGCAGCTACACCTCTTTGCCCAAATCGCTCCACCTCTTTATTTGTTTCTCCATCTCTTGTCCCTCCCTTTCTCTCTCTCTCATTCTCCGTGGACGCCTTGAGGTAATTACTCAGATCCAAAGCGACAGGCCGTGTTAAGCCAACTGTCTGCTCAGGCAGCAGTCAACGAGCCTTGCTAGAAGGTGGCAAAGGCCACTGTGGGTGAAGGGCTGCACGCTGCACTCCCCTCTGTGCTCCACATCTCCTGTCTTGCACATTCCCTTGGCATCTTTCACAGCGATGTGAACTGCAAATATGCAGGAGGTGAGAAACAAAAACAACAACAACAAAACATGCAGTGGAGATTTGAATTTAAGGCTGTTTAGTTGAGATGAGCGATCCTTAATTAGTAGCTTCTTAATTCTACAAACATCCTCTTTTAAAGTTCCCAGATGTTCTCACACAAACCGTTCCATGGAGATAGAAGAGGCCTCGCACCCCCCTGGGACTGAGGAGGTGTTGATGTGTAAAATGTGTCAAGGTGTCCTTTGTGCAAAAGTGATAAGAAGACGAGCAACGTGTTTGCATGGGAAATAAGGGATATGTTCATGTTTTATGGCCTTGTGATGCAGCATTTGCACATGCATACACGTGTCTATGTGTTCTTAGTTTGAGTCACATTCAACAATAATATACTGGGTTTTCCAGGTTGTCTTCACTTTTTAAAAACAGCATTTTATTAAAAACTAAATATTTTGACTAAAAGGCCAAGAGTCAAACAATCTTCAGCAGTCAAAACATCAAACAAGGATGAGCTAAAGAGTACTTGGACAGCTTTCTCTTGTTTTTCAAGGTAGTTTTATCTTTGCGACGTAGTTGAAAGTGAGTGTCAGTGTCAGTTTGTTCATTTTGTCAAATACTTTGATTCCGACAAAACTATCACAATAACCACTTCACGGACATTTATGATCCCTATTTGTTGTTTTAAGTAAAATGTCACAACCACATTTGATATAAAAACTCATGTCTCCCCTGGGTTGAATTCTAAAAACTAGTAATCCCTTCACTTTCCCTCTAGCGGCATCATCTTGCCAAATTTAGCTTAGTCAAATATTTGGGCTTGTAACCAAACCTGCTAAATTGATGACATTCTCTTCAGCCTCGGATATTATTTGTGTTCAGTACTAATAAGCAGCTGATGATAAAAATTAAATAGACTAAACACTAGTATGCCCTGTGCTTTGCTCAGGAGCAATGCTGTGCCTCATAGAGCTGCTTACATGCCTGCAGACTCATCTCATTAAAGTGGAAATACCACTATTGAGCAGAAAGTGAATGGAAATGTGTCTTTAATCCAACACATGAACTGTAACTTCTTGCAAGCAAGCTCTATGGGAGCGCAGCTGATATATACTTGCTCTGTCCATCTCACAGAGACATTAATATGGGTGTGTACAATGGATATTCCCCAAAAGTTAATAACTTCAAACTTTCTGCATAGTCCCCAAAATACTGGGTTGATTTGGTTGTGCATGTAAGAAGAGGTGTATAACTCATCTTCTTGTACCTTAAGCCAAACACTTATCAATCACCCCTAGCGCATTGTCAGATTTGCCTTACATAATACAAAAAAAGATTAAACTGATTATCATATTCAAGGGATCAATGCAAAAAATGCGTTTATGTATGTGTGATTGTGTCTTTCTGGGTTGTGATTTTAGATTCACTTTTATCCTGTCAAACAACCTTGATTAAACTGCTGTTGAATCTACAATATATGTAATACATCTGTAATCAATTCTAAGGAGCAGTCAACAATGAAACCAGATAAATAATGTAAACTCTGCAGTGTTTAGACAAGGTCACAAGCAGCTGATTAACTAGATGAGTATTTATTTAATCATCCGTGTTGCAGCTTGCTTTCATTATCTCATTAATTAATAAAGCAATCCAATATAATTATACTGTTATGGATTTTAGATGGGTTAAGCCGCACTTGTGAATGCATGGGATTAAGAAAAAAATGGTTACGATACAGAATTTAAAATTAGCTTGATTTAAATAAAATGCAATCTACCACAAAATTCAGGATAGGTTGACTGACTGCATGTGTGTGAATTTATTTTTTTGTTCTCAGTAGAGTGCTAGGGAGTGCCTCCAATTCCCTCTAGGTGAAGCTGAGTGACACTGCTTTGTGCTCCCGTCTATTGTCAGACACTGAACATCCTTCAGCATAAAGAGCTAAGTCAAGGTTATGTTTCTCCTTCTCCTCTCCTCTGTTCTACACTCCTCTCAGTTGTTGATGTAGCATTAGACAGCAGGGCCTAAGATGAAGAAAGAGGGGCCCATGGAAAATATGTTGTTGCTGCCCAGATGAGCAGGGCCCCATTTACACAGAGATTGCACAATCCTGTCACAACAAAAATCCTTCTATAAGCCGTCTTAGTCTTTTTGCAATGAACCAAAATCAATAGCATAACGGGCGTGACTGGCTTTCAAGTCAAGGGTGATGTTTTACATAAACAGTGGGCAGCATTCTCCAAAAAAATAACAATGGCAAAACATGGCAATAACAGTCATTTCCAGTTATAATATGCCAGTTGCTCTCTTTTGCATCTTTGAGGGAGAGGTGCTTCTAGACTTTGTTGTCTCTCTAATAAGCAGACATTTTTACTTACTGTTCTTCTTTAAGTTGCTGCTAACTGCTGCTAATTTTGCTTATATATCCCACTGGAAAGTTGCATTGGCACCTTGATTGGACACATTAAGTAAAGGCATGTTTACAATTTAAGTCTTGGAGTGATATCCTGTAAAATGTAACATGCTGATGATGATGACGATGATGCATGATTTTTCTAAACACAAAAGAGATGCTACTTGTTCATCAGTGCATCCCGTATGATTCAGTCCTTTTTATATCTCTGCTTCCTGTTCTCTGTCGCAACGGCAATGAACCCCATTACATCTTCGTACCTTTGATACAGAATAGCGGGCTAGATAGCGTCCTGGTACTCAAGACTTGAACAGGTTGTGTAAAAGGGGCTCAGAAGATGCCCCTCCATTCCTGTAAAATAGTCTGATGGATGCCTTTATACTCTGATATCTCAGATCTCTTGCATGCATGTCACTGACACCAGTAAGGACACGATCAGAGAGAAACACACACACATACACTCTTGACACACATACTCTATACAAAAAAAACCTCTCTCAGTCCAGTGAAACACATCCTGAATCCAAATGAGGTCACAGCCTGCAATATCTTCCCCATCAAACCATTATTACCCTTTGCCCCTCGGGAGAAGGGAACTAAACAGCCCTTTCCTATTAAAGGCATCGTAAAACTCCAGTTATCAGGTCAATGCTTTACCATCCACTGCCTGTAGGGGCAGTGTGGGGATGCATTATGGCGGGGGATGACCTGAGGGAGGATTTGTAGTGTGCTCTGTAATGCTGAATTATCTTCTTTTTTTTTTTTTTTTTTTAACTTGACCCACTTGCACACTCACAGTTGCTCCTCTGCATTTTTAATTTCTAACATTTTTTCCACACAGTGTAAGACCCTCACCCCACCTCATATCTTTCAGACCAGATCACGCTAACCTGATGCAAATCCGTATTTATGGGCAGAAGCAGAAACAGATGCAAACGATCTGTAAATATGCGATCATAACTCATGTGGCCGGCAGCTGGAAGGAGGAACAGCAATGAGAGAGGCCCCCCCCATAAGAGGTTCATAAATCAAGTTGTGCAGCTGATGAATTTTTAAATGAACGTCTTTTTGTCCCCTTAAGTGCAAGAAATAACAGCATTTTCCATCAGCTGCACCGTCCTTCACACCACCCACTGCACTGTGAACATGCTTCATCATGTAATTCAATCAATATCGGCTATAAATAGACGCAGATGCAGCAGATGGAGAGGAGAATTGCATTGTGGATGCCTGAAATCTCAGGTGTTGGAATCATGGTGTAAACCCACCCCCCCCACCCCCTCAAGATTTTCCCCAGTGATTCCCTCTGTCAGTCGAAGGGTCAGATGCTGACGTACATGAATGTGCGCTCCCTCTCGTCTCTCCCCCTCTTCACAGCTCCACTCCTGCTGCTGTTATGTAATGAGTGTGTGTTACGAAACCTTACATTGGAAAACACGAGCCCACTGATCAGCTAGCTCAGAGTACACACTCATACACACACACACACACAAGACCTCAGGGGATTGTTTTCACCCCCTTGTTTGTGTGTGAGCAAATGTGAGTGTTGTTACCGTAGTGGACGAACGTGTCTGTACGTCTGCTCATGCATATAGTATGCATGTGTGTTTGTGTGTGTGTGTGTACAGTTGTGGGTATGCATACTACACATTAATTAAATACATGGGTTTAAAAATGAGTGTGCTTGTGAAAGTGTGCAGAGCTCCCAAATGAATTATTTAGTATGTTTGTGGGTGAGCGGGAATATAAAATACATAAATAAAAGCAGAGGGGAAAAAAAATAGAAAGGGTTCATATGCATGTTGCAGTGCAAGCGTGAATACTGGGAGAGATATTGGTGTGGAAAGTACTGTGGCAAGAGAGAGAGGGGGAGGACGTAAAGAGAAATGTAGGATTGAAAGGGAAGGGGAAAGAAAATGAGGTCAAACAGAGATGGCAAGGGTGGAGAAAGGGAAAAATACAGTATATAAAGATAAATACATGGATAAACCGACAGCGAGGGAATTGGCCACAGGCATATCCTGTCACCTCAGGCACAAAGACTGATGGGAGGAAAGCTAATCTCAGTAAGCTCTGACTCTGAGTATCAAGGCTGCTACAAAACAGAAAAATACTCTCAGACAGGCACTATGTTTTCTTCTGCTGACAAAACTCTTGATTCTATGATCGTATAAAATTATGAAACAATGGATACTAAAGGATAATTACAGTTTATTTAAACCTGAGGTTTGCAGTTTTGGTCGTTTTTTATCAATTATGATTAAGTATGTAATCTGTGTTAGTGCACACTTAACAGTGAGTACAAATGGTCAAAGA
>JAPZDZ010000004.1:13454520-13480218 GCA_029783805.1 Acanthurus tennentii | reverse complement strand
GTGTGTGTTTGTGTGTCCAGGGAGGCAATGTGAGTTCTGTCATCTGGCCGCTGCAGAGTCCGTGCACTCAAAGCATGACCTGAACCCTTCAAAGTCAAACTGGCCTCTGCATTGTCCGAAGGATCTGCCAAGACGCACCCATGGCAACTCCTCGACTTGACAGCCTCCTCCCATCATTCTACTGCCTCCCTAATCATGCTGAGTGCTGAGTGCCTCATCTGTCGCTCTTATTAATAGACACACCACAGTGTACTGGCTGCTCATATTCTTAATATTTATGTCATAGCTAGCATTAAAGTAGCACAGTGCTCTTATTGAGCAGCTGAATAATGAGAGAGTTTAGTTACTGGACTTCCTGTATCAAAGGCCGCTCTGCGTGCACAGGCATGCAGACAAAAAGGCCCTCAGTGCAACTGAGGTCTACAGTTGTGGCAGCTGCGCCTGAGTGTCAGCCAACAAGTCAGCTGAGACTAACCCTATCTCCACTATCTGTGCAGGACAACCATTCAAAGTCAGATCAACATGTGTCAGCAAGGCATCCTCCCTCTTACACCCAAATGCCCCCCCCCTCCCTTCCCCAATCCACTTCCTCCTCAGCAGACGTGCCTGACATTCTAGACGAGCCAGCGTACATTCCTCACATGCCTCCATCGTGTAAGGAAATAGCAAAAGAGCAGGCCAGACATGTCACAAGAGCATCAGTGGTGCATTCTCTTTACAGTGAATGTGTGTCTCTATGTGGCTGAATGAGAATTAAGCCTTTTATGCAGACTGCAGTGTTGGGTGTTGAGTGGTGTTACTGGCTGTGAGGGAGGGAGGGAGGGAGAGGGAGCTCAGGTGACCATAGTTAAGCTGTCTCACATGGGATGTGGAGGCGTCGCCCTCGGTGGGGCATCAAGGCTACTTTAGCCCGCCTTTAACGGCTGCTGCTGCTGCTGCTGCTGCCACTGCTGCTGGTTGAGCTCAGCTGACTGCACGGGCTCCTGTAGGATTCAGCTGCCCTTTTTTTTTTTTTTTTTTCCACTAAATGCACATCCATCCTCATGAGTCCCCATGTGCATGCTAATTCGGCCTGCCATATGATGCTATCTAAATGAAATCATTCTATCTCAAGCAGGAGAGGATTCAAGAGCATGATAGGTCATGAAGAGCATGTGACTGAACGGGAGAACATGTGGACATTTTCAGCTTCGTACTGCGTGACCTCTAGTTCAACAGCCTCTGAGGACAGGAAGCCAGAGAATGTTAGTGCCTCTCTTGTCCATACTTCAAATCCAACAAACAGTTTATCCCCAACTGTCCTCACCATACACTTAAGTTTCATCCCCGCATCCTCAACCCAATTTTTTTACTCTCCTTAGTGGCAACAGCAGAATTGGTGGAGGCTGTGGCGTGGTAAAGAAAAGGGCTTCCTGAGCTTTGGAGGAGCATGTTAACCCAGCTTGGCAGGCAGTTAGTTAGTGTGACAGTAGCCGTGCTGGATGCCAATAGGACAGGCACTGTGCAGCATCTCAATGACCAGAATTCACTGAGTCCACAGAGAGGGTTTATGGTCCTCCCAGGCCATACCGCTCCCACCCCTACTCTCCATCCAACCACAAAGGCATTCAGCCTTTTCATTAGGATGATAATGGGGCAAAAGCCGGAAAGGGCCCCATGTCTGAGCACCATAAGTTGTGGCGATGGCTTTGTGGCGATGTCATGCGTGTCCATGGGAGCACAGGCTGCTGCTACAGTCCAACAATGACAGTCCAGGACAGAAGAGAGAGAGAGAGAGGAAAAAAAACAGACCTGAAAATTTAAAGGACGTCCCTGAGGTAAAAGGTGAAGCAGCAAACCGGCAGCCTTTGGACCATGACCACACTGTGACCCCTTTTCATTGCACCACAGAGTTTAATCTGAACTTGGTAAACCATCACGGGATGCATGTTTAGATTAGAATTTTATTAATAAGTCATCTGAAACCCTGCCGCAGTTATTAGAAAAAGTCTTGTGCTGCTCTCACCTTGCCTGACAGCATTCACAATGTGTGACAATAATATTAGCAACACATAGGCCTGAGTTCACACCAGAGCTTGGTCAGCGTTCACACCGAGAAACATGCACCACCCTCTTGTCTCAGTTAAAAAAAGGGAATAAACTGTTGCTTTGCTTTATTGGCGCAAAGTAATGACGTATACCTGTATAACTGCAAGTTGACAGCCTGGTATAAAAACAACACTGTTGACCTGCAGTCCAGACAATTTAGTGTGCTGCAGGGTTAGGCCTCAACAAGTCCCAGAAACCTGATCATGTGGCAATGAGATCATATCTAAGTGCATCATCTAACTTACCTGCATAGAAACGCAACAAGGAGCCGATCTCTGTGTTAAGCCCTTCTTCTTGAACTCTCCACGGGTCCTTAAATCCAAGCTTAAAGAGAAAGTCATTCTGGATCTGCAGAGGCCTCTCATCTGGACTAAGCCTCCTGACAGCCTCACCGTGCAGCTGAACATACAGCGTGGGGCAGGAATCAGAGGAATCTCCATTGTGATCTGCTATCTGGCCTGGTTTTAGAACACTTTGGCCAAAGTCTGGATCTTGGATGTCAGGTGTATTACCTGTAGAACAGGCTCTTGACAATGAGTCGCCACTGCTGCTGCTGGGTGGCAGGCTGCCCAGATTGAGGGGGTTGAGTCTGCTCTCTGGCCCCATGTTGTTTGCCATGTTGTTTAAATGTTCTATGTTGCATTGCTTATAATTCGCAGCGCCGATTGCATTGGCGTGATGCTGGGAAATGGGGTCCATGCTCGCGCTCGACGCAGGGCAGTCGAGCTCCAGCTCGTCCGAGGAGCTGCCGTACATGTCGTGGCCCTCCGTGGCGCTATCAAACGAGGGGCTAAGGATGGACGCCTCAGTGCCAAGGACCATGTCATCACTGAGGGAGTCCCTGTGCTCGCTGAGCCGGGCCCCGGAGCTCAGGTCATCAAATGCACTACTCTCCACGTCCGAGCCAGAATTTAATCCGTAGCTGTCCACACCGTTCCTGTGCTCGGAGTCATCATCATTAGGGGTATCCATGTTAGAGTTAGAATTTAAATCTGACAGAGAGCAGGTTATGTTGTCTTGTGACTCAGATTCTGGGGTGAAAAGTTTTCCATCAACGTCCTGTTGCTTTTGCCTCTCATCTGCATTCTCCATAAGCAGCAGTCTCAACCTGTCACTCGGATGGCCCCTGGATTCTGAGGATTCCAGGGGAGTCAAGTGGTTGCATTTTATGTTAGAGTCTTCGCTCACCTTGCACGGGTTATCATGATATTCATATTTCATATTGCAGTTGCCATTTTGGTCAGTCTTGGGGTTATCTTTGCAAAAAATGCGCATAACGGAGCTAGACTTACTGCAGAGTTTACTCAAACGAAGCGCCACCTCGCCGGCTGTGGTGTCCATAGTGCAAAGAACCGGTCTGGGATATGAGGGCGTCAGTCTATCGTGGACATGTATAGAGCCCCGGTGGAGATCTGCTCTCACCCACTCACGATCCGCGGGCTGCAGCTGCATGTTCTGTCGGTGCTTCAGCAGAGTCTTCCTATCCAGACTCCGAGTATGTACAGACGCAGAGGACAGGGCCGAGTTCATCTTGGCGCCGCAGGCGGCGGTGACAGCTGAGGTGGCGGTGGCTGCAGCTGCAGCGGAGAGGTTCCTCTTCAAGCGCCTCCGTCTCAACAGGAGGGAGCTGGAGTTGCCGGATGAGCCCCGGCCATTAGACGCCACGGCTCGGTTTGACGCACTAGATCCCACGGTGGAGGCGGAATGAGTGTGGCTGTTCCCGTTCTTTGCCTCTACGCGGGAGGGTGCCAAATGTCCACCGCCATCATCCGCCGGAGTCCCCCGGGCGACAGACAGTCCGCTGGGCTTCTTCATTAACTTGGTCGCGCCTCCTTCAGACGCGCCATCCTCAGCGACAGCCTGCACACTTTCCATCTCTGCCGATGAACAGTCCCCCACTCTAAATAAATAACAGCGCGCACTCGGTTCCACCTCTACATTTAAAAGCCTGAATACGTGCCCGCCGTGGTAAATATCCGCCGACTGGGCGGTGTTGCTGACTTATTCCAATGGTAGTCATTCACTTCTCGCCTTCCTCTCCCTGTCGGGGTCTCCTCCGCTGCTCCAGAAAAAACATCTTACCGATTCAGTTCGCTTGAAAGAGGCTGGGCGCGCGGGGACAGATCAGGGCGGAGACGTGACTGTGCGTCCCATTTACACCAAAATACAGTGCTGGAATATGAAATGAACGTCGGCCGACCTCCTACGCAAATACTGACTGATATATATTCATGAGGTGGACACAAGATGGGGTCGCTAACAACAACGCAATGGATTATGGGAATTATATTGTGCCGATGAGCGCCTCGCGTCAGGAAACGACGAGTGGACGTGATGTCATGAATACATTTCCCAAGTAGCTTTTCTCCGGTGTCAGTCAAGTGAGGCGGTGCACGGACGAGAGGCGTAAACATAGCTCGTATAAAATGTTTGTTGTGCGGCTTCATAGCTACGTCCTCTTATCTGCCGTGGTGTCTTCTCCATTGTCTATAGGCATGCGCACAGTGCGTTAAAACCACCGCAACTCTCAGTTTGACAAAAGTACCGCACGCTCCGACCAAACTCATCAGCTGTCAACTGTTGAATATCTCAGAAAACTGTCATTTATCTGGACTTCGTTTGCTAAAAGTTGCAAACAATGTCGTAATTATCTCTATCAAAGTACAAACTAAAGCTTCGCTGTATGACTGTTTATTTTAGACGAGTGGTGACCAGGCAAATAACTTGAGCACCATCTCATCAGGACGCCATTTCACAAGGCCACACAGCCCAGTTTCAGTCTACAGGCTCTTATTCTATTGTATGTTTCGCCATCTAGTGGAGCAAACTTTGAGGCTTGACCTGAACTTCTTTTTTTCTTTTTGAGGACACAGTGACACTGAGCAAGAGGAAGCACCGTTTTTATGGATTTTCAGGTCACTTCCTCCTCTGAATTCGTTTTAGCCAAACTGGTCTACACGACTGTCCAGTTGAATAAAGGGGTTTCTTCGAGCCTTTTTTTCCCCACAAGTGATGGCATTTATAAAACTGTATTTATTGTAATTAGGCACCAGACAAATTCAAGATACTTTTACTTTGTTTATTGTACTTAAATATTGCACCTTTAAGCTTTACTGTATTTGTGTGATTATTGTTACTAGTAATTTTTTGTGACTGCCCAGGTTCATACCTCTTTTCTCTAGTAAAAACTATATATGTCTACATTGAGTGGTTTGACTTTGATTTTTTTCCTTATATACACAAGTCTTTCTTTACTAAAATAAGCAAAACTAATATGAACTAGACCATTTATAAACACACTGGGGGACTTGAAATGCATTTGAAATCTGAAAACAGCATTATTTTCTTAGCTCATGGAAAAATGTTTGCTTTGGCTCTAACTTAGAATATAAAGTGATTAAAAATAGCCCAGCCTTTAACTTCCACAGCAGTCAAATGCAATACACATTAGTACAAAAGTCATATAAATACAAAAACATCACTATCAGGGACCAATTTTGCACATAATTTGCACTGCTGTGCCTACTTCAAGTAAAATTTGACAATAATATTTGGAAGAACTTTTACCTGTAGTTAAGTTTTTATCAATGTAGTCCCCCTTTTTCACCTAAATAAAGAATCTGAGTACTTTTTAACTGTAAGTGCAAAATGGTGCAACTTTTGCTATACATTACATTAAGTTTTCTATGTGTGGGACTTATTTTTTTTCACAGTAGGGTGAAAACCCTAACCCATAACCCTATCTGTTAACAAACATAAAAATGCAAACAAAAGGTTAGTCTAACTACAAAAATTAGAGAAGTTATGTCCAACAAACTGATTTACAGAACCTCATAAAGCTAAAAGCAATCTGATCAACTCTATAGTTAATGATTAAATTTTTTGAGGACACCTTGTTTAGCCTTTCGAAGGCTTATTCATTAAATCTTATTAGTCTGCATTTATTCCCTAACCCAAAGAAATGTAATTTTCCAATTTCAAACCAAGATCCACCTCAGCTTTTATACGTGAGCTCAGCATAAGTTTATCACTGTGACAATGTGATGTTGTAATTTGTTGAAAGTTTGCTGTAAAAGAAAATAGTTCATAAGTTCACAATGCTGTACAACCAAACTGAAGGCCAGCTGTTTTCCTCAAGCTTTCGTGAGACATCTCAACCCATTCTGAGCACTCAAATATAAACATAGCCTTTTTACTTTTCAGAATCTTTAAATTATTGTTCCACATTATTTTCTGTTTTAAAAGTAGCATAAGGACACACAGCAGCATTTCATTGCACAAACATGTGTTGTGAAATGACAGTGAAATATTTTTTTAATTCTTAAAGTCATATGTTAGTTAGATCAAAATGGCAACGCAGATTTTTAATGTGTGACCTCTCTCAATTGAAAATGGGACAGCTGTGTTTAAGGACCAGCTTCTTACACATTTGTGCCCATAATACCATTGCATCCATGAGGAATTGTCACATGGTTCTTGCCTGAAAGTGTGTCACCTGAATTTCCAAATGAAGGGATGTCATTATCTAAATAAAGAGTTGTGTAATACAAGCAGAATACAGGCCTCACAAGGGAATGAGTAACACGGGGAATAAAGTACTGAATCTAATCAAACATGGATTTTGTAACACTAGCCTGATTGCAAACACCTAATAATTATCCTTAAAAAATAACTTAGGATGCGTCAGTACCAGTAAATATATCTCAGACGTACAAGACAGGAACTGTGGTGATTATTTTTTATCCCAAAAATGATCATTCAAACAATGCAAATGCATTCAGAAATGGAATTTAATTGACATGATGTATCCTTTACATGGTATTCAGTATTTCAAAAATGAAAAAAAAGGAACACTTTCAAATTCGTTCAGTTGTTCCACCAACATGTAAAAGGAAACAAATTATTGCTGAATTCATGTTCCTTGATTCCAGCAAAATGGGGGAAATAAAAACCTCATGCTCAGCCCAGCGGCTCAGGTTTGTTTCTTAGAGCTGAAATGAGAACTGGAGCATTTTTGTATAAATTCATTCCTATTTATGTTCTATTCTACTGAACCTATGGATAAAAATTTTCACATAATGGCATAGTGCTGGAATCATACAGACGCTGGTTCTAACACAAAAAATATCTCATATTTCAAAGTCTCTGAGATTTGATGACCCATTGAATTTTTTATTTTAAAAAAGGAGCAAGGTAATGTGACCTGTGTCTTGATTCTGAGAAGTAACTGCTCCAAACTCTAACAATGACCCATAAAGTGCAAAAAAAAAAATTCTACACTCTTGTTCTCAGGGTTTTATGGGCTATCTATCCATCACTGATTGAGACCTTAAAAAGGGAAGAGAGAACACATTTTCCTTGCAGACAGATGCATTATAGTGAGCGGCTGGCAGCCTTTCACCACTAGTACTTTTTCTTCATCTGAAAAACAACAGTTTCATATTGCAACTTTAAAAGTAAAACAGTAAAAAAGAATAAAATATTCTGTGTACATAAAGCTTATGAGCGTTGGAATACCGGTGTAGGATCAGTGATCAGGACACAAGACCTTTTAAAGAAACAACGTGGTCACAGATCAAAAATCCAACAATATTTTACACACTTGGGCCCTGACCTTGAAACAGTGACCACTGTAAAGCCAAACTCTTAACAGTGCAAAGAACTTTAGCAATAAAAATGTAAAAATCCTGACTCAGTGAATGCATCTAAACCTGTAGCCATGTTTCAAGACTGTGGATGCATCGTCATGTTCAGTTAAAAGATTTGACAATCAAATCCTTTTCCAAATGTATTGGTAAGCTGTCAAAGATGTTTTTGGTGGCTCAGTCGAGAATAATGCAGACAAATTCATCCTGAATAAAGCCTTCCTTAAGTATAAAAGAAAATTAAAACCCTGAAGTGAGGCGTAGTGTATAAGCACATTAAAAAAAAATGGTAGGGAGTACATCTGTGGTTACATCTTTTTCTCTATGAACAACAAATATTGCTTGGTCAAAAGCTTATGAGTAGAAAAGTAAAGTGTATAATACAATGCACATTATGAGCAAAAGTCATTAAACACACTGCTGCAAATGAAAAATGTCAGAGAAAACAACGGGGTGAAAAAAAAACGCGTGTAAAAACGGGTAAATTAATTACTTGTGATTCAAGTGCCTCGATTAGAAACAAACAAAAAAAAAGATTTATATAAAACAGATAACTGATGCAACACACTGGTACCAGAATATATCTGCCAGCTGCAATTTTTCACAATTAAATCATAAGTTTGTGACATGAATGAAACTTGGTCAAGCATGATTCTTTTTCAACTTTCCTTCCTAGTATAAACAAAATGTACACTTGGAGAGAGCACAGGCGATTGCCCCCACTCTCAAATTCACAGTTAGCAATTAGATGTCAACATTGTCGGTACAGAGAGAATTGCACGGGTGAGAGGAGAAGTAAAAGTCTGGACTACATAGTAATGACACAGAGGAGACTGTAGGGGGTGCTATAGCCTAGGAAAAGCAGAAGGAAAAAATATTGCACATGATTCAAATGTTGGACCCCTCCCTTTCAGTCCTGTGTGCCTTTATAAGTTGTTTCTAAAGTCCCCAGCAGGTGGCGGTAAGATGGATCTCCTGCTGATACACTGAGCTCAGAACAGTCACAACCCTGCATCCTTGCACACGGTTGTCCACACAGGATAGAGGAGTCCGGCATGACAGCTTAATAAAGAAGAGGGATTGGAAACACATCCACTGAGACAAGTCCACTGGTGTTATTGATGAGCCAAGGTGCAGTCGCCCTCAGATAGCTGTGGAAAGTGTCAGTCAATTGCAAACAAGGCCTCTCCTGCTGTCCAGTCGCCGCAGGACTGAGCGGTTTGAGAGACAGTCGAGCATATTCCATAGAGGGTAAGTGTGAATCAACTGGAGTCATTATGTGCTACTACAGTGGATGGAGTAGTGGGTGTCTGCATTTTGGATTGTAGTACCGACTCAGTTGTATGGGTCTTGAAAAGGCATTTCAGAGGACATGGCCTTATTGTAGAAACGGGCACCATTTTACTGTCCAGCACTTGAGGTTCTCAGTGGAGGAGAGCGCCGGTCCGGCACTGCTCAAGACAGTGAGTGGTGGTCTACTATGGTCTGTGAAACCTTGAAAAAAAAAAAAAAAAAAAAAAAAAGAACATAAAAAGCATTGTTTCGCATATTTCAGCACATTTCATCACCTCAGCTGGAGCTCACTGCACTATGCAACCAATACCTCCAGCATACAAATGGCTCCAGTGGTGCATGAACTTATATTAAGGCATGCATGGTCACATGCAAATAAATGGCTCCTGCACATTACCTGGTTAAATGGCGACTCGATTCGTGCACTTCCATCTCATTGCTCTTGAAATCATTGAGCTCCTTCCTTATAGCTGCCTGCAGAGGACAAAACAAGAAGAGAATTTGAGAGAAGCTGCAGAGGCTTAGTACACAAACTGCAGCCTCTAAGCCCTGACTCTACCTCCTTTTAGCATGCTTCATGCATCATTTAGGCTTATCTTGAGGCCATGAATGATTCCACTGAATTCTCTTCTCACATCACAAGAGCCCTTAATTTCCTCCTCTTGAGACATCTGAGAGCACAACCAATAATATGCAATCTGTTGCTGGCCTACATGGCTAGTCATCTTGTGTTTTAAGAACTGGTGATATAGATTTTAGTATGTCTGAACACAAATAGAAAAGATACTGATATGAGTTTCAATCAGTGCAGGTTTATTTTTATAACATCAAAGCTATTCAATATGTTTGCCTGCTGTAAGTCATTAAATCAATAGCTAAAGGTATAAAAAATGTCAATTTTGTTTCGAAATTCTTCAAAGACCTCATCCAGTGAAAAATTAAGCTTTATTTTTATTTTTTTCTGATTGGACCAAACACCAATTTTTTCTGAGCTGAAGATGCTGTTTGACTGTGGTAACAACACAACAGCTTTCTTGGAGGGATAACTGGAATCCTTCCTTGTTATTGCTTTTTAATGCACCATGCCAAAACTGCAGATGAACCATTAGTCTGCAACAACGCACAGTGTTTATCAGTGATTTTGATAGTCGACTAGTTGACACCATGGCTCCACCATCATTTTTCTCTGACAGTAAGCTAATATAAGAACAAACTCTTTGTCAGTGGACTTGCATTTATTGACAGTAATAGTGAGACAGCATTGTGAAGTAAAGCAGGAAAACAAATTACTGAATTACTCGTATTCAGCAAAGCATGATTAAAAAATGCATGCCTACATACTTCTTATCTCGAGCCATGCAGTAAACATTTGAGAGAAAAACGCTGAGAAAACATTCCCTACTCATTCTCATGAATTTTTAAACCTGCATATAGTTCAAAACAGCTGGTTTGATGAACACAAGGGAGTTAAATGCTTGAAATGAATAAGATGAATGAATTAGACGAAGTGTGACATAGTCTTGATTCGCTGAGGACCAGGCGTACGTATTTAAGGTCTACCAACCTTATTTTTTAAAAAACATGAAACAAAAATATCTCTTTCCCCAGAAGGGATTAGAGCACAACAGCTGTTTTCCATTCCTGCAGTTTACATACTAACACTGGGCACAATGCCCACTGAACCGTGGCCTCTAAGTAGCACCACTGGAGCAGTGCAGGGCTGAGTGCCTTGCCCAAGGGCAGGATGATTATATAGAGACTCTAAAAAAGTGGAGATGAGTCAAAGTTCCAGGATATAAAATGGTGTTCTGTGCTTATTTAATAGCAATACACTCCCTCCGTGATGTTACGTGTGACAGCAACTCAGCCAGGTGATGTCATTGCTTTTCCTATTCAACATGACTCCAGGGTTCGTCTGCAGCCTTGAGGACGCTGCTTCTGCGACAGGAGAGCAAACAATATTTAAATCTGCGCTAGATGGTAAAAGCAGGAAAAAAAAATGTCAGCAGAGCAGCGCTGCAGCTGAGGGTCCTGAGGCACTGCCTGTCCGATTACTCTCTTATGTAAGGGGGGTTGTTGCGTAATCAGAACGCTGAATCCCCGTGATTTCCACATGAGCGGTCCTCAGGTGTGACCTGGCCTGCTCAGGGCTGTGCATCGTCAAAGCGAAAGGAGGCAGCATCACTGCTCGTCCAAAAAAATTTTTTAAAAAATGAACTCATTAGGAGTCTGAGGCATGGGCCGCTGGACAGCGAGCAGCAGGAATGCTCCAGGGTGTTTACTCACAAAAGGGAACCAAACAGCTGAGGAGGAACTTGCCGTAACAGGAGAGAGAAGGAACACATCCTCCTGCCGTCTCTCTCCTGTGTTACGGGTTGCGTCATGAGGCACAGTGGGAGGGGAAGGGGGGCGATAGCAGTGTTTCAGAAATTTGAAAGCAGGCATCTTGGGATTATTGGAAGCTTATCTCAATTTAACTGTAAGATTAGTGTAAGTGATACTGGCCTTGTCAGCTGCCGTGAGCCGGGTCCAGGGCTTATCTGCCCGCCTGTCATAGTCCTGGGCATCTGACACCTCCACGTAGTCACTGAATCGGATGAGAATTTTGGCCTGTCTCAGCTCCTCCACGGTGGGTCTCTGGCTCAGCTGGAAGAGGAGCAGAGAAAGAGTTGGAGATCAGTCAACTAGGTAAAGTATGAGAGCTGCTGCCACGGATAGCAGCTTCTAGGAATTTGGAGATATTCCAAGTACAGAGAGATCAGCAGGCGTCCAGCACCTTTTTCCATTGTTAAGCATTTTCAAAGTGCATTTTTTAAGTCTTCAGTTGCAGTTACAGTTGTTGTTAACCATATATTTTTTAGATGCGTATATGCTTTAAATGATTTTATTTTGATATTATTTTATTTTTTCCACATTAAATTAGATGCTGTTGTACAATTAAAAGCCAAAATAATGTTTTGTGGTAAAACACAAAAGTTTCATGTTTCAAAATGTGCCACCTATCTGTAGATGTAGCACCCTAATATGTTTTGGTCCTTTCAAAAAAGCAATTAATTATGAAAGTAATTAAGTAACAATTTTAAAAATCTTCAAACACTTTTGAAAGCTTGTAAAGCCAAAATTATAAAGGCTCTGCATTAAGGACATTTACTGAATCAGTGCATCAGACTGAAATTTCAGCTCCTGCAGACCTTCTTTAGAGGACTGAGTTCTTTTCAAAAGGACAAACTAGTTTCCCACTAAAGCACCTTCGGCTGTGCACCTCATTTGCGCAGCCGTATTCACTGATAAGTGTCATATTTCACAGCCGATAGCACTGATTACATTCTCAGATATCACTCATGATCTGAATGAGAGCGAATAACCTGATAAAAAACCCATTAATCAACCCATGAATACACTTATTTATAATATCTAATATATCCTTCAGGAATCTTCATCAAAAACAGCCAATCACTTAATGGTTTAAGATAAGTATAGTAACTGTACCAACATTTGGTTAATTCAACATTAGCTTATCACAGTAATCAGTGCCATCTTATAAGAGGGCTGATATTTAACAAGATGAATAAAGTACATATTTGCCAAAGGTATTTTAAAAACAGTCAAGCATTATGCCATTTGTTCATCAGGGGCATGAACATAAAATGGTATGTTACGTAGTTGTGTGCATTGCTGTCAGATGACTGAAACTCAAAATGTGTATTTTTTTTTCAAAAATCCAGTGTTTGTCAGTCAATACTCGATACTACGTGATATGGTCCCAAGGGATTAGGATTATTGGGAATTATATATTTTTATTATTATACAATATCATTTATTATGTAATGTGGGTGATTTGCATTATGTTATGTTTTATAACTCTTTATACAATTTTTAATTCAATATTTATATGGCAAATTTCCAGTGAACTGTACACAGTGCTGAGAAAGGCCGACAAATAGTAATAACAGAGAACAGATATGAATGTAATTCAAAAATCACTTGTTTAACACAACAAAAGGACATAAATTAATTATTGATTTTAAAACAACTGGCAGACACACAGCTGTTTTGGATTTTGTGGTTTGGTGCGGAGCCTGTCAGGCTGCTTTCGTCTGAAGCCACTTCGCCAGAAATCCTGATCTTTGGGTCTTAAAATGCAAGCTGGCTGCTTACATGCGCAGTATTCTAAGAATTCATAATTTGTGTGATGCTGAATAGTTTAGCATGTGTATTTTGGTGAAAGCAAAAATACACTGGCGATTTTCAAGGTTTTACATTTTCAACACTGCAAACCAAAAGGCATGTGATGCATACAGTGAATTCCTCCAACAGCTGCGAAATCTTTGTTTTGAGCAGCATGTCCGCGGGAGAGCAGGAAGTGCTATAATCTAATTGAAAGTGATGGGAACATGCTCAACACCTCCCTGTGGGGTCGAAGAATTTGGCAGCCAACACGCCGAAGGGCCAAGGGCAACAAGGACATGAGTGCCTCCTGGGGGAGACCTGAGAACTACAACAACAGACCTGCAACAGAGTCGCACTTCTCACCACCGATGAGTCGCTGTCGCTGTTTGTTTATTTTCGTCAACAATTTACCCCCAAATGCTTGGAGATCAAACTGTGGTTTTGCACCTTTGGATCTATTTTATACTCACCTTGCGTGTTAGCCTCCGTTTTATCTCCCTCTTCTCCTCCATTTCCTCCTGCTCATTGCGAGCTGCAGAGAAGGAGAGGATGAGTGTCATTACATGGCAAACATGTGCAAACACTGTAGATGAAATGTTTGGAAAAAACTGAAAGGAGAATAAACACGCCATTTGCATAATGTGGCTCATTAGATTCACATTTAAGTGGATAAGATTCTTAAAGCCTTAAAATAGTTCCCATCATTGGCTGTTTCATACTGTTAGGGATAGGTACCAGGGGAGAATCATTGCTTTGTTCCTTTCAAGTTATCCCAGGGCTTTTTTGGTCCGTGTTTATGATCAAGTGATTGACCTATTTAGGAATTTTACAGGGGAAAATGCCAATCGCTTGAGCTCTTACATTGTAATATTTATGCATGTGTTGCACTACATATTCAAAGTCAATTATAGATACACAGCAGAGCAGAGAAGCCAAGTTAAAAGGAAGAGACAAGAGTAAACAAAAAGCATCCTGGGACACTGCTCCTGTTTGCAAAAACTTCAGTAGTCGAACTACATTTGTGCTCATGCTGAACATTTACTGTCTCTGTAGTAAAACTGACAGTTTGGGATTTTCAGATGCTACCTCTTCTGATAATAAAACCCTGTTTGTTTAACCTTGCTACTGTATGCGTAAGAGTGACAGGAGGACATGACTCGTCACTCATAAATTCCTCTCACTTTGTATTTTCTCACAATACGTCAATCATGCAGGAGCCTCTAGGAGAGCAGGAACTGCTGGTAAACCAGTCTTTGATGTGAGAGCCGCACAGTCCCAGGCAACAGAACTGCTTCTCTCTGATACTGCATGTGTTTGAGCTAAGAAACCAGTCTCTCTGGACATGACTCCACAGGGAGCCCTGCTGCCTGCCTGCCATAGATGAAAAAGCAGACCAAGGAGGAATAAAGAAAGACATGTACGCCACAAGCTTTCACATAACCAGGCCTCTCAAATCACCAGGCTGCACTTTATGAGGTCTGCATTCACAAGAAGCTGCTACAAAAATGGGTTTATGCTTCGCCGCAGTGTTTAGTTTGAGACACTGAGAGAGGGTATTTTTGGCAGTTTGTGACTTTGACGTTTGCGTTGCATGTGTTTTTGCCTTTAAGCAGGTTAGAGATAATGGCAAATATACAAGTTTGAGACACTCACGTTTGAGAATGTTCCTCTGTTCCAGCTCCTCCGCTGTGGGTCTCTGGCTCAAGCGCCTGGATAGAAACATGCATCCACGGTCAGAACATAATCACAGGCTTAAGGTCAGCAAGGCAACACTGTGTAAATATTTGGGAAAAAAAGCTAAAGTTTTTACTGCAAATTAACCATCTTTACATGTGTTATCATGTAATAGTCGACTGATATTTCACTAGTTCTTCTTTTAAATTACACATAGTAATATATCATTTGGAGAAAGCTGCTCAGTTAAGCTTTTTCCTCCCTACATTTCACCCAAATTCACTTCAGTCTTTTGACAGCAGCTCCCAGAAGGTTATGTTATTGGCATTTTGACTCAAAGCACAAGTACTTTTACAACTGACAACCCTGGGCTTTAGATTAAAATGCAATGTGTTTTTCCCAAACTGAATTAAATATACATAACTCTGTGTTTTCTTACTCAGAGTACAGTTTATTTATGAGCAGCAGGATCCAATGTTGTTGTTTTTTTTGCTCAGTTTGAAGATTTGCATCTTATGTAAGCTCTTGCCTCATGACAGCTTGACAGGTGTGCTTCCCAAAAATTCAGTCCACCATGATCACTGAATACTCTCTTCTAATTGAGCAAATGCATGATACTGAAATACATTGGTGCAATGCAGGGAAGAGGGCCTGTAAAAGCAAGGATTATTCGATGCTGAATAAGGCAAAGGGGGCTGGCTGAAAGGTTTTAACCCCTAAGACAGCTAAAATTAACCTACAGCACACATTTTTCACAAAGACACATGAAACATGACAGTCAGACATCGTCACAGCAGCGCAGTTTCTACTTTCTGTCACATCTGAGGAGATACATATTGCACAGATTATCTCCAATTTCCTCATTTGCTAAGCGGCTGAAATGACTAAGATACCCAAAGGGCAATCTCTGAAAGGTCACGCTAAGTGCTTTCAACTGGGGACTCTTATTATAGCAACGTGTCAGGACCCTGCGGCAGAAGACCTAACTGTAGGCGCCAGATCAATGATTGTCTCCATCTTGTTAGATGTGACAGCCATCTGGAGCTGCTCAGCCCTGTGAGCTACTGTGTTCACGGGAAGGTCTCTGCTCGCACTGGCTTGTCTCATGTCATTCTGTGTCATTTCTTGTCATACTTCAGGGGAAAAGGCAAGACATTGAATCTGAGGTCAGAGCTCTCTGCCTCTCACTATGGCCTGAGCACTTTACCAGCATGATGTCAGAAAGAAGCAGCAACTGTAAATAGACAGATACAGACTAGTGGAGGTGTTAAGGTTCTGAAACCAAGTCCCAATACAAATGTCCACTTTTTTTGGCTTTTAGTCCTCCTGCACCCCACCTGCTGCGACTACTGCGTCACAACTTTATCTCTTTTACTTTGAACCTGTCAGAACCGCTGTTCACAACCAGTTTTATCCCCTAACAGACAAAAATAGAAAAAATACATTTTACCCTTTCTGTATTGGTTTCATGGTAAACAGCTGCTCATAAATTTCACAAACTTGTTTGAAAATGTTGTGTTTTATTCCTTTAACATCCTCTTTGCTGTGCTAAGACATATATAGAGAGTGGTAGAGTTTATTTATTAAGTTAATCTACCTTAAAAAATATTCTTTAGTGTTCTTGTTTTGCAAAATTGTGAAATCAAATATTTCAAAAATCTTTTTTCAAATTATTATTATTATCCTCACAATAAGGATACTGATAAGGAGTTACACAATGTTTTATGAAATGCCAAAATAAACAGAACTATTTGTTTAAACTTTAAAGTTGCAATAATTAACATGTATTCATATGAAACAAATTGATAAAATGGCTTTATATAAAATGAGAGTTGTCAGTGTTGGACCTACATCTGCCAGATGTCCAGAAACATGATTCTAAATGATGAAATGTTCTTTCACTTCAACAAACACAACGTTAAAATTTCGGCCTAGCTTGGCTAAAATTTACTGTTCCTTTGAAAAAAACTTGTTTCCCAGCAGGAGTCTCTGCTGGTCTCCTGGAAACCTCACAATGAAGACAAGATTCCAGGAAGTCAACATATCCATCCAAAAATAAATTGTCTCACACAACCCCCCCTGTAAAACCTCAGTTTTTTCTTTTTACCTTTGTTTTCATGGGTCAGATAAAACAAACAAGATACAACATGTTAATCATTAAGCTGAAGAGGTGCTGATGGGTTGATGTTTTTACTAGCTGTCAGGCTCCTCTTCAAACCTTCATGCTGAGCTGAGATAACATTCTTTTCACTGAAGCCTAATATTTACTGAACAAGAGTGTGGTATTGATTCTCTAAACCTACTCTCAGCAAGAAAGCACACAGGCCTGTTTCCCAAAATGTCAAACTATTCCTTTTGGAGACCCAAAAAACTACATAATACATAAAACAACATACTAGAGCAAGCAAGGATCATCAACAATAATCCAAAGACACAGCAGTGTTTATCAACCTTCTCAAGGGTAAAAGCCGAAAGTCTTCTGTTCAGTTTTGACCCTTAAGATAAAGGGTCCCTGAGGTTTTCATAGTAAAATCATGTCAGTGGAATTAAGTTGAGGTCAGAGCGTCCCTATCACAATCAATTCTGATTGGCCTGGCACAAGGGATGACATTACAGGACACAACGCTCCTGGCGTCAGGCATGAAATTAGGAATTATGCATCGGATGACACTGCAAAGGACACTGTGACAGAGCTTTTTGGGAACATGACAACTAAGCAGGCAGGCCTTCTGGGAACGCGCGCTGTGTTCCAATCACAGTGGGGAATAGTGACTTGTGTGCCAGTGTCTCTGGATGATACTCCATCCCTCCCTTGTAACCGTATTTACCACATTTCAAATCTTATTATGCTATCCTGGCTTTCATTATTTTTACACAAACGCCTGATGGTCTATTCCTCTCTCAGCATCTTGTTACATTCCCCTCATTCAGACAGGCAACTCATGTTCAAAGAGTGAAATCAAATGAGGTCTGTGATCCGTTGAGGGGGAAAAACACCATGTTGTTTCATCTGTTCAATGACTAGAACTGATGTTTATGATCTCAACACATGTATACAATTTCTTCTCTGATTTTGTACGCACTGCACCAGCGCAGAGTCTTTGAGTCTGTGTGTATGTGTGTGTGTGTGTGTGTGTGTGTGTAAACTGCTGATATGAAGTGGCTTTGCGTGGTGCTGCTGTGTGGAGGAGTAGGGTGGAGATAGTTTGGCACATGCATCACTGTGGTGATTCAGTCAGCGAGGGAGGAAGTCAGGCAGGAGGAAGAAAGAAAAGAGAGAGAGAGGGAGAGTTAGAGAGAAGACAAGTGGAGAATATGGGGGGGGGTGATGCATTGCTGAAATTAGGTCAGCTCCATTTTCAGAGCCTCATTTTAAAGAGATAAAGTGTTTATCCTTATCGGCTGTTGAGAAGGAAAGAATGAGAGGATATAAGAGTGTTTCAATAGAAAAAAGGCTCCCATTTGCATCGACTTTGGAGTGAGTCACAGTTCTGTCAGCCAGGATATTGCTCCATCGTCAGCTCAAAGAGGGACTAAACGCACTGTTTGTCTGAGAGAGAGTCAGTGCAGTTTTACAGCAGTTTAAACCAGGTTCACTGAGAATATTTGGCTCATAAATTGTGCATGTGTGTTAATGTACATGAGCTGAAAAATGCATGTGTGCAACGTGTCCCACCTTGTGAGTTTGGTGCCTATCTGCTGCCTTGACTCCAGCCTCTCCTCATCCGTCTGCATGGGCAGGATGTTCTTCTCCTCCAGCTCTCTTTTGGATGGACGGTTACTCAACTTAATGGCCAGGGAGTCTTTTCTCAGCACCTTCTGAGCCAGGGTACCTAAACCCGAACAGCATGGTCAAACATGAGAGGAGCTGCAGCCCTGTAGCTCATTTCTGTGGCTTCATTTACTAAAATAACTCTATTTTCATTGTACTTTGTCTCAACAGAACACTGCAGTTCTAAATAAACAGGTATAAAATCTCAGTTGCTTTCCATTTTTTAATAACATTTTCTCATATTTATTTTATGATACTGATGCTACGGTTTAAATAGTTGCAAAATGTTTGTAAGAGGGTCCAAATATGCTAACTACTTCAACTTTATTTTCTAAACTTAAGTGATTCGACAGTTTTTTGCAACTTCAGATGATCTTCACAATGCATTAAATGTTTACCTATGAATCTTCCTTCACCTTTAAGTATTAGTCATACTCTGAATGCCTCTTAAAGCCATGATGTGGCATATTAAGCAGTGCTATCACGCATGGTCGATCACAACCTTTAAAAGACTCCAGCGTGCTGCCATGGGGAAGTGAGGATACAGTGTCAAAGACACAGACAGCTTTGCACAGTTCAGCAGTTTTGCAGAGAGGTTGCAACTGAGAAGTGTTTCCTTGGATGACAGCATGATGCTGGATACACTTCTGTGAACCTGATTTTGGCCCTGCTTCGAAGGTCAAATTTCATCTGAGTTCCAGGAGCCCTCAGGCGAAGCTAGCAGTACTGTCGATCAGGATTAGTCAAGCAGATGTGTCATCATATCTGTAAACATGAGCTAGCCTGACAAACTAACAGACAAAACAGTCCTCCTGCCAAGACACACTATATTTTTTTTTGTTTGTGCTCTCCACAATCTGCTTTTTTCTTTACCTCTGAAAACAAATAGATGAGAAAAATCCCACTAAGATACATTAAAGGTCTCTGCTGATACATTTAATTATATTTACCCACTGCATGTGCTATCAGCTTCCTCTCCAATTTAAAATTTAAACATTCAAGTCTCCTCAAGGTCACTGTAACCGCTGCCACTCACTTGTAAATATGGAGTCGTCATCTTCATCGTCGTCGTCCTCATCATCATCCACGTCATCGTCCTCGTCCTTGTACATGCTGGGCAGGTCCTCATAGTCCGACTCATTGGGCATGTTCTCCTTGTCATCCTCATAATCGATGATCACAGACGGCACTTCTCTTCTGTCCAGTGGGACACACTGACCAACACCGTGCAGCGCAGAGCTGGTGGAGTAAAAGGGGGCCACATCTGAGCATCAATGCAGTAAATCATTCTTATGGTTGAACCTGATGGCCTTGCTAAGAGAATGAGCCTCCCTGCTTCCTCAACAGTGAAGGGAAAAATCCAGTTTACAAGGGAAGGGCTTTATATCATTTCTACCCCCTACACAAGAACTATATAAACCCTCTCAAGAGAAAGTGGTTGAAAAAAACAATATAGAGGCTCCTGGTACATAGTTTAATTATGGTTTAGCAGGATTGTAATCCAAGCATAATGTAACTCCAGTTGAATGAAACTGGAGTACAAAGAATACACACAAGGGCAATTATGTGCAATCCTACGCAATGCAATGCAACCCACTGGACTACCAGAGGACGAGTTACCAGTTATACAACTCGTGCGCTTAAAAAAAATAAGGCGAAAAATAAACTTCGCTCTCAGGAGCACATCATTAATATGCAAGCGCTGACCGATGACATATCTGATAGATTGATTTATCACAGTCCAGTTGGAGCTTCTTATGATGAGCCATTGTTACGTAACTGATTTCAAGCTTTCAGACTAATTGTGGGCAATGTCAGGACCATTACTTCCTTATCCCTACCCAAATGGCTTTGGTTGGTGAAAAAGAGATCCTAATGTAAGAGCTTACATAATGTCCAATTCACTATCCTGTCCCTTTTTTCTCCAAACATGAAGAAAAGCAGCTCTTGTAAAGAGCAGCTGCTCATGTAATGTCAGGCCAACTGCTGGATGGACGCCTACTCAATGAGCCTGTGCCCACATGTACACACACTTACTTCAAAATTAGGCCATGATGCCCTGTAAGGCAGTGTGCTCATTTAGACTCCGTATACAAGCGCTGCATGGCAGGATGTGACCTCAATATCAGCAGGATATGTTTGAGAGAAATGGACAAGTCGCCACAGAAATATAACCTTACTGAACAGGACGCTCCTAGCTTATTGACTTTTTTTTTTTCAGTAATTTCTCTGATGAGAGCTGTTCTTGCAACAGCTTTTATTACCAAGAGTCATTAACAGTCATTCTTTATATAGAAACATGTTGTCACAGCAACCCTTTAGGTCCGTCACTGTCCACACATACACAAGAATTTTTCAAACCATGGCGTTTTTTTTAATATGTGTGTTGGCCTTTGGTTCACACACTAACTCAGTTTTAGATCACTGAAAACAGATCTTTTCAAAATCTCCGGCTAGGGTGAAGATATTTTAAGACTTTGTCCGCAGTGTTGACGTGCAAACAAAGTTTTTCACCTGTAATGACAGAGTTTAAGGGTTTTTTTTACAATTTATCACATAACTGGACAGTTACTCTTTTACTATATTAATGAATGTGATGTGATAGAATGGGCTACAGAGGTCAAACCATCATCCAAATCTCCCTCAGTAGCTGCAGGTTTTGGAATAGAGCTGGTCAAACAGGCAGTGAGCCTACCAATAACAGCTTTTGCTTTAGAGTTTCTGATTGGCCAATATGGCTATACGGTTAGAGGTAAATCACCACCTGTTGGTTTGGTGCGCTCATTACAGCACTTTGCTTGTGTTTTTGCATTTTAATTTGGATGCAGATGAATTTAAACATTGCTTTTTTGAAAACAAAGGAGGGAAAAGTCCATTTTAAAAAATATCAGTATATGTGTGGACTATGCCTCTAACTTGTTCTGTAAAATGTTTTATGTACCGGGTATGAAACATCAACACATTTCATTCCACAAATCCAACAAAGATATTATGTGTGATGTACAGACAGATTGACAAATAGAGGCTGATCCATAATCCCTGCCTGTCATCTCTGAAGGACATTTAGATTTAATGACCTCAAGCACTGACGGCTACTGACCTTTCAAACCTCTGCATGGAAAGCGCCAGGGTTTTATTGAGCTCCTCGATGATGCGGCTCGGCGCGTGCAAGCTGCCGTACTGAAGCTGGAGCGGGTGACCGTGGCTCTGGTGAAGACTGGATAGACCAGCGAGCTGAGAGGGCAGCAGGGTGCCGTGGTGAAGGGACATACCCTGGGAAGGGGCGCACTTTTGAGGGAGGGTGCTTAGCGGATTGGGGGATGGAGAAGGGGAGTTAGAGTCCAGCCCCCCTGGAGGCACACAGATCATCACTTTCTTGGGAGGCAGGGGTGGAGAGTGTTTTCCCCCGGGCATGCAGGGCAGCTTCACCGGCTGGCATGAGTCTAGAGAGAAAAGAAGTACAGTATAACATGCCATTTTCACTGGGTCAGCTCCTGTTTTATAGCCCGCACTACACTTTTTCTAGTGCAGACAGATAAACAGTGCTCACGGACGATCAGACATGGCTCAGACTTCAGCACAGAGTGGTGGGAATTAGGCCACTGTAATGCCACTTTCCCGTGACTGACAGATTGACAATGACAGTGAGAGCCCAGCTGACCTAACCGCAGGGAATTTAATAAGACTACTATAATCCTGTGCGCATGTGTGGCAACGCAGGTAGAGTTTAAAGCAACAGCAGTCACGGCTCACTTGTCAAAACAAGGGCTCCGTATTTACAGTTAGAGATTGACTGAGGTGTTGAAATAAATAGTACAAAATACAGTGCGTTGGTTTGGGAAAAGGGAGATGTTTAAGACCTCTGACCTGTGCTATGGTTTGGGATCCTTGAGAAAGGCTTTGGAGGGAGAGCAGGAGGCTGTTTGTGGTACAGCGGTGGCTTGACGGGGGTATCCTGAAGGTCACCTGGGTAGGTGACAGATTTCTTGGTGGAAAGGACCATGGATGATTTAATAGAGGGCTCCTGAGCGCTGACTCCGCCGTCCATCGAGGATCTGAACTCAACGGTCGCTAAACGCAAAATAGTAACAGTGAAAACAAATTAAGAAAAATGTGTTTGACTGCACAATTAAAAAAAACTTCCCCAGAGGACTTTTTAAACTAAAATTAACTTCGGAAGTTGAGTTTTGAGACAATGGGAGTGGAGGTGTTCAGGAGGCTAAGCCTGTCTTACCACCCAAGAGCCTTTTTTTTTTTTATCAGCACAGAGCAGACCAACAAACGCTGTCAGCCAAACAGTTTGACAGAACTTTGTTTGGGTTTTTTTTTTTTATGTCTGAGCCATTTGAAGGTTTTTGCATGATCACATTTAAGGGCTGACAGTGCAATTCACAATGCTGCTCACACATTCCGACAAACAACTCATCCATATTGCATGTAAAAACACAAGAATGCTCAACCCCCGTTATGATTTGAGGAGAGTTTTTCAAGGGATTTTATGTTGATTTTTTAGCAATAATATTAAGATGTACAAGCAAAGAGCATTTTTTATAACTTGCTATCATAAAGAAATCGAAAGAAAAATCTTATTCCCTTTAAATTTAGCTGGATCCTGTTCACATTAATTCTAAATTAGACTAGTATAAGGAATATGTCTAGTGTGTGCCAGTGAGCTAGTCAAACATAGCAACCACTTAAAGCTGATTACAATCCAGCAGTCATTCAGATGAAAGGCTGGCACGTTTCTGCATATATCAGATTTCTTTTCCTTTGAAAGGGCTTCTTTTTTTTGTCTCTTAGACCCTTTTTCCACTTTAAGCATACCAGAGAAGAATTCATTTTGTTGTATTTCTGTACATCAGAGAGACACCAGCAGTGATAAAATAATACAGCTTTCATAGAAGTAATAAATGTAAAAATAGCCACTGCTGAACTATCAAGCTGTGCACAAAAGCTTTTTTTTGATTATGGAAACTAGGTTGTCACTGGGCAAAAGAATTAAGCACACCTACCCCCTTTAATGTGCATTCCAAGGAGTGGCACAGTTATTGTGCAAAAATAGGGTAGAGCGCTATTCAATTCATCAATTCTGAGCTATTTACTGAGCTGTACAATGTCTGTAGGCTTTAAGTACACATAGTACTGCTAGCCAATGATAAAGAGGCTTGTTCTTCATTTAGGTCAGCTTCGTTTTAGCTTTGACATCAAAGAGTTTTTTTTCTTATTTTGAACACTGTCCAAAAAGCTCAATGTCTAAAACAATAAAATATGAATAAAAAGCCTCATATTTCCTCATTTGCCCTGTCCTCTTCTTGGCAAGAGTTAATGGACTTTCTCAGCTTCAGCAAGTTTGCTTTTGATGTCCTGAGGCATGGAGCACCCTGCTGTCAGACTCAAATATTCTCTGCAGCTGTGGATAAGGGGTGTCTAAGGCACATCAAATCAAGATCAAAGACTTTTTTTAAACCTTACAAAATTTCTGTAATGAAAGATTATATCTCCAGATGCTGCGTGCCAAATCTTGGAGAGTGCACTTCAGAGACTACTGATTAATGAGGAGATGAGAAACTAAAAGACCTTCAAAAATGTCTTCATGTCATGTAATTTCTAATTTCTGAAATGTGCAATATGTAATATTTCTAAATTAAAATGTCTAAAAGCAACTATATCTATTTTATACACTTTAAGATGTGTTCTTCTATCATTTCAGATGCTTCAAAGAAGGTTCAAACTGTAATTTTATTAAAAGGTAACAGTGGGTTCAACTTCTGGAGTAACACCAGTTAGACTGTGAAGATGGAAGTCAACAAACGTTACTGAACCCAACAGGAATAAAACTTTAATATTTTATCACATCTGTTAACATATCAGCTTCTGAGTCAGTCAGGTAGATTTTCGTCTGTGATTGTGGCTGTTAAACAATAAAATAAACAAATCCCATGATCCCACACTACTTCACTCATCAAAATGCATCTTTTGTTTTCATTGTTTTGCTTGAGAGCCCTCTTCTAATGCAAAAATCACTTAATACGTGTTCAAAACTGAGGCAGTTTCAAGCTCTGAAAAACAAACTGAGTGAGAGACAGATAGATAGACAGAGATATACATCCTCAGATATATGAGCTCACCTTTCTCAAAGATCTCTTTTAGCACTCCTCTCTTGATCAGCTCATCTCTGCTCTGTCGCATCGACATCTTCCTCTCCAAAGCTGAGGGGGAGAATTTTTCATATGAGTCAAACCTTTTAACTTACACAAAATAAAACTGAAAAAGATCTCTCAATTTTTAAGGACCTCAAGTAAAACAGCTTGTTATCATGAGCCACGGTTTTTAACAGAATTTCACCAGTAATATCAGCAGGACTGTATCTAGACATCTGTGACGGACTTTAAAAATAGCAGGGTACAGCTGTCAAAAAATATCTCCATATCCTTTCCTACAGTTTTTTCCCAGCTGAATACAACTTTAAAAAAATAAAAAAATACGAGAAATGATTGATGAGATTTGAAAAATAAAGCAGTTTTTTTTTCTCACTGTCAATAAATCACAGGAAAAGTAGTAGTAGTGAGGAAAGTGAGTGGTACATTTTTGGGGACTATTTTAAGATGTGGATTAATACACATTTGGTGGGCAACTACAAAGCCCACACTTATTTTAATTAGGGTTGGTCCGATCCGATCCTGTGGATCGGTATCGGGTCCGATCCAGGCCAAAATGACTGGATCGGGTATCGGATTTTTTTATTAGAACCCGTTCGATCCGATAGATTAGCCCAAACTATCTTATATATCCTCAACTTCACTTTGCGCGACATGCCGTAACACAGACGAGCTGTCGCCATGGTGGCCATGTGCTTGTGTTTTCGTCACGTGAGCAGAAGCCTGCAGAGCTGTAGTCATGTCTGCCGTGTGGAATTAATTTACGTTGACGGAGGAGAAAAGTAAAACAGCTGAGTGCAACGTTTGCAAAATGAGTGTCTCAAAACCGGACATTTTAACACAACGAACTGAATAAAGCATCTGAAGAAGCATCATGGAAAGGAGTACGGAGACTTTT
>JAPZDZ010000004.1:13443140-13454420 GCA_029783805.1 Acanthurus tennentii | reverse complement strand
GTGGCTCATTTATTTGTTTTTTAATGTTTTCTGAACAAAAATTACCAATGCTTTTTTTTTTTTTTTTTTTTTTTTTTACTGATTTACCTGACCACACCGGTACCTCCAGTACATCACTGGTCGCTTTATGTTATGTGTAATAGTACACCTTTTATTGGACACAAAAATCAGAATCAAGGAACTTTAGTTGACCGAACAGAACTGTTAAAACTCAGGATTTTTTGGCAAGATAATCTGTGAAACTAAAACTTCTCCTCTGAGCACCTAAAGCTAAAAAGGGGGCTTTGATTAACAAAAGAGATACAAGGATGAAGGAGATATTCCAACAAAACTTTTCCTGGTAATTCATTATGCACAAAAAAAGCATGTCCCATAGCTACCGCTGGCTTCTATTTTTAGCTTCAAAAGTTGAGGCACTTAACATCTTCTATCAGTAGGCTGAACAAAAGCGGTTAAAAATCATGTTAGCAAAATCCACCCCTGCATAGAAACCAATTAAGAATGTAAAATGCGGATCAGCAGCAACACTTGAGCACACTGCGCAGTAATCTCCCTGCAGGCCTCCGTAGCTCCTGCTTAAGAGGGAGATCAAAGATTGTGCCATGTGCGTTTTACATATGACCCGGGAGTCCTGTCCCCGCTCTATCAGAGGACGGCATGCTGAATGTTAATACATCCTCACTGTGGATTCATGAAAAACACCGACAGCTTGACCTCTCTTTTCCTTGCCCTCAGTCACAACACGGTGGACTTAAAAACCAACTGCTGAGAGTCTAAAAATTAAAAAAAAAAAACCCACACAAATGAGAGTCAGACAAATGTCAGACGGGCGGGCCTCCGGGGCAGAAAAGTGGATATTCTGTGCTTCACTGTTTGAATATACCCCAGCAGAGCAAGTTATCTTCAAACAGTACACTCCATTATGAGTTCCTCCCGGATGCCAGATGTTCAATATCACTCAGTACTTCAAAAGCTTTTGAGGAGAAAGTCGGCTCCAAGCTAGGAATTAGTTAAGCAGCAGAGCAATTTTTGGGGGGGGGGAATACGTGACCAAACTCGCACCAATGTGTCACACAAAGAATCATCGGTGGAGCTCTACGACGGGATGAATTGGAAGAAGTTGTGCCATTTGTTAGATGCCGCTTGGAATGCTAATGCTAAAACTTTTCCTTCTGAGGCAACAAATGTTACATCAGGTCAAGAGGGATAATAAACAGATTTATCAAAAGAGCTGACCCAGAATCAGTGTGGAGGACTGCAGCCACTTCACTGGATTGCTTCGCTAGAGCAGCACAGGCATCACACATTTCGCTTCTCTGATCATATGCATTATAAAACATTATTTAAATTCTCCACAGTCCAGAAACTGGAGAGGTTTCTATTTATAATGTCTGTCAGTTGAGAAGTACCTTGATTATAGAAGAGCATATCTTGCAGTACTCTGAAAGTTTAATCAAAATTAGGAGTCTTTGCTCCCACAAGCCTCTTTGACTGAGAGGCAATGTCTGTTCTTTTGACAGCTAATGTCAATGACGGCCATCATCTATCAGTTTGTTTATTTTATTTTATTTTTTTGGGATGTGCAATATAAAAGAACACAAAAAACAGATGTTATAATGATGCTAATATTTTCTGTCTCCATTAATCTCCATTCATCAAATAAGAAGTCAACGTCTATTAGACTTTGACATTCTCATAATTGGTGGATAAATATAATTGATAATTAATCATTTATCAGTCGTTTTGCTTGACAGACACAATGTTAATCAAAATGACAAATCTCTTTAAAAATCACCAGCGCTGACTCTTTGCCAGAGAGGGAAAGCCCCAGGCTAAAGGTCGATGCTAGGTTGGCAGAGCTGTAATATGTTCAGGGATTACACTGTTTCATCCAAAATGAAAAGTAATTACTCAAAGCTTTATGACATAACTGCTCCACCACGGGATGAGCACAGTTATGTAATACAATTAGCTCAAAAGCCTTTTGCGAATATATATATATATGTGTCTTCAGATCTGACAGAAATTGTGAGCTCATGAAACAAAAGAAGAATGAATTATAAGAAGAGAAGTAGCCGCACTGGCCGAGCATAGAGTCAGGAGTTAAAACATTGCCTGGTCTTGCCAAAAACTCTGTTTTGTTTAACATTTAATGAATCAATTAATTGCTTGTAAGATGTGGAATGTCATGTTCATACCAATCTTTAATCCTGAATGTGATAACTAATGCCCAATTATCTGTGCGTGTGTATGCAGAGTGTACAGCTGAGGTACAACATTTAAAACATTAGACAGATTTTATAATTGGATAAGGGGGGAGGAGGGGAGACGCCATCCTTCTTAGCAAAATTAACCAAAATGCCTCCCCCTTGTCAACCCCCCACCCCCACCACCCAAAAGCAGAGAGACTGCAAGAGTAGAGAGTTGTTTTGCTGGATATTCCAGTCTGGTCTTCCTGACTTATTGATGTCTATCTGACTGGAGTTTGTGCAAGTTAGAGTCCATGTCTCTGAAACATCAGTAGTCTGACTGTGCTGTGTATTGATGAATCCTTGGCGCTGTCCGTGGTGCTGAAGAGTATCTTTTTCCTCTCAGTTCGGCCTCGCTGCTAGTTTCATTTTAGATCTTTAATCTATAAATTATGAAAAGAAAGAAGATTATAGAGCGATCACACTGCTGCCTGCTGTGTTCCTGTGATATTCCTGTCAGATTTCTATGATCATTCAGTGCTGCTGGGATGCTGAAGACACACCTTTAGAGGATTGATTGATTACAGCTTAAGTTTTTGCTGTGAGGTTAGAGTAAGTTGGTAGTTGGTTTAAGGCTTGGGCCATTCCCTCTGTTATAAATTAACAAATCACCTAAAAACGCAAGGCAACCTTTCATATCAGAGTATTAAAGGCAAACACTGTCCTCTAAATCACCTCGAATATCAACCAAGTCCTATTTTGGATCGTCCGCCATGGCCGAAGTTGTGTCCAACACTGCAGCCACGCAGTCTGCGCTAAGATGAGAAGATTAGACGCTCATCGGGGAGACTCAGCTAAGAGCATATTAAATGAAACTGGCGTATCTGAGCATTGCCTGTATTGATCTGAGAACACTGCACTTAGTTTTTTTAAAGAGAATATATTCCACTGCGAAGTGACCCAGATAGTCAGAAAACATCCAACCAACCCTGAGGCTCAGTAGCTCAAAGTGGAGGGTTTTTTTTTTTTTTCTCACAGAGGCAATTCTCTCAGCCTGAGCCTCACAAAAACTGTATTAAAACTTTCACAGAGTCTTTTACCAATGAGAAGCTTAAGCATTAAGGCTCACACGTCAGAGGCTTGGATATGGTTAAAGAGAGCTTGACACCTGCAAAAAGAAAAGGCAGGTTTGTAATGCTCATTTGTTTTTTCCTCTTCGCATAGTATATTATCTATGGGCAGGTGGGATATATGGGATTCTTATTGGAAAAATTATGCTAATAAACAACAAGAATAGTAAATTAGATGACTGCTGTTCTTAAGGACATCTGCAAACTAATTGGATTACAAATGAAACTGAAGATAACATCAGACTACCACATGAATGTTCTTTTGATGAATCTCCGCCTCGTGAGATCTCTCTCTGATTCAAGCTTGCTGTGAGAAAGTACCGAGCACGATAAGACAGCATGATAAGACATCCAACTGTCAGGGTCCTTCCTCCTTCCTTCCTTCCTTCCTTCCTGAGGTGAAGGTGAAGCACAGTCTCCCCCTAGAGCCGGCCTTCATCTGCTTAATATTACAACAAATTCATAATCCTCTACCCAAGCTCCAATTATCTACGACAACATCTGCATGCCCAGTGGCTGGTCTGCTCCCCACTGACACAGGAAACATAATCAACACTAAAAGACAACCATGGAGACAATAAGATAGCGCACGGCGGAGAGAGAGACCAAGATCATAGCAGTGCAGCAGGAATCTTGACTGTACACTTACCAACAACTTTGCCTCTAACGAGATGAATGAAAATGCGCTATGCTACAGCACATTTTTTCCTGTTTGTTTAAGCATCAGGCTGACAAATGACCGACAATGCCCTCTGGAGATTTTAAACAAAGGCTCAAGCTGCCAGCTGACACAATATTGTCCTTAAAAATTAAACCAATCACACTATAAGTCATACTTATGTGGCAGTCGCTCTCCTGTAAAAATAAGGTCACCCAATTCCAGGCTTTAAGGAATAAATAGGCTGCCATCTTGGCATTGACAAGTTAAATGAGGGCAAATGCACAGCAGTACATGCAGTTTTCCGTTTTAGAAACACAGATCAATAGCGTGGCAGGTCAGCTTAAGTCGATAATGTTTGCTGGATTAGGTCAACTGAAATTGGTTTCTTTAAACACAGCTTCTATAAGGATGACATGATGGTTACAATATGTGAATAATTACACTAAGTGTTTTTAGGGATAGTCTGAAAATGAGCAAATAATTATGAAACTTCCTCATCAAAATAATCAGCTTCACTATTCAGATTTCTTTTTTTAATTTTATTTCTATTTAAGCAGTTTGTAAGAAAATTTCATCAAGCATACCAGCTCAAAATCCACTCCACAATTCACTTTATTGTTGGCTGGTTTATACCACCAGGTTCAGGCCTAATGCAGTCCAATCCACTGAGCAGAATAGCCTATTTTATCTGTCGGCAACAACAGGCTGCATTAGACATTCAAGTAGGTGAACATTATGTATATCAGCCTATGTTACACTCCATTTTGTAAATACTGTAAATATGGGGCATGATATGATATGCAATACTTTCAAACACAAAATTTTATCCCTTTACCTTTTTACTATCCTAAAGTGGTGTTAATCAGGAAATCAAGAGGACGAAAATCATACATGTATGACATGCTATGAATTTAAGCTAAAAGTGCTAACATAAATAGGCTAACTGTGCTAACTGTTGCATATTTACACATCCAGCAAACAATAAACTTTTTGAGTTTGATTTGGAGTCTTGTTATTTTTTTTACCTGACAAAAACTTTAATATTCGCTCTTTATTCGTCCTGTTTTGGTCTTGACCAACTTCTGAGGGAAATACCTGGTTCTTTAGCTGCTAAATGCAGCGCTACAATCATCAGCTACCTTTGTCTGTCTGCCATTTTCTGCAGAGCAGGTAGCATACAGTGGGTTTATCCGAGCTGTTTAGCTTAAAATAGATGCCTGCTGTGGCTGGAAAAGAGGTGGCAGAAAGCATGAAGAGTGAACTAAAACAGCTACTCCTACAACATCACACATTTGTGACCATCTGAGCCTTTGTTTACATCAAAGTATTTTTAATGCAGCTTTAAATCTCCATTTAAGTGCAATGGTCTGTGTGTTGACCGCTGTGGTTAACTGCCTGTCATTTAATGCACTGGCTCATGCTTGTGTGACCTCTACTCCTCTACACCCTGCTGCATGGGCACAAGCTAAAGGCCTTTTATTTAAGACTTTAGGCTCATGCATCTTGTTGAAATAGTTGCAGCAGTGTGTGTGCATCGCTGCAGCTAAAGAAAACCTGTTTTGTCATCGGTGCCACTAATATTGCACATAACCTCCAGCTTGAAACACAACAGAAATTCCACTGAATGGCCACTCCAGTGAGATATGCTGGTGGGTCATAATCCACCATCACGCTGCCATCAAAAAGGATTGAATAGAACAATAATAGTGAAAGAACTGTTTGGAGACAGCAGCATTGTGCATACAAAACAAGTGGATAACAAAAGAATTGAAGAGAGCTTTTTCACTCATCTAAACCACTGTAACACAAAAAAGGGCCTTTTGTTGCTCAGCTCTTGATTATTGTCCTTCACCACAACAGGAGAGACGCTGTTATCATAGACCATACATGAATGTAGAATACCAATGAACAGAAAACATTTCAGTGATTGTTTCAAGTACACACTCTATTAAAATACAGTAAAATGCCCAAAAATCAAGTATTTAAAACTAAAAGTTAAAATTTTGAAGTAAAAATTTGTCAGCAGTTTTTATGCTAAACAGAACTACAAACATTCTGGGAACAGTAAAAGTCAAATCTGAACAGAAAAAAAAACCTAAAGGTCAAATATTTTGTGTTTGTGTAAAAAGTGATGACAAGACATCACATTAGTCCCTGGTATTGCATAAGAGACTGATCTTCAGTAAGCAAGAGCAGTGAGGCAGCCGCAGCATAACAGCATTACATCAGACGGACACTGATTCATTAGCAAATTCACACCTGGAAAAATGCTAATTTAATAACATTACAGAATTAGAACATCCAGTCCTGCTCAGACCGGATACAGGTCTCTGTGCAGTAACTCATTTACTGCAAAAAAAAACAACCAAGAATCCTGCTTCCATTCTGCAAGACACACAGTCTGACAAAGTGCCTCCTCCTGTCCACCAGGCTGACAGCAGAATGCAGGATGTGTCAGCCAGGGAAAAATAAATACAGCCACATCTGAAAAGCGCATGTTCCTCACTCACCCCTGACAACACTGGGCTGGGAGATCAAAGGAGCTCAAAAAGAGACCTCAAAACATGAAACTCCAATGCTGTACTTTTGCTGAATCAATTTGCCGCATTTTCAATCACCCTGGAGACTGAAGCTAAATATTCCTTCTCTTGGCTGCAGGATATACGCTGAATTTCTTACCATAACCAGACAGGATTTAAATGAAAAGGAGCCACGGGTTGCTCATAATACATGTGGCAGCTGAATATTTCTTTGTGTGTGTGTGTTATTATTAACATAAAGCAGAATTAATAAAAAAAAAATGCCACATACCAGCTGAGGTCTGCTTGAACTTCTCACTCTTCTTCTTCCTCCATTTCCAGGGCTTGAGGAGGCGACCCAGAGTGGCAAACTTGCTCCTGCGGCGAATGGGGGGAGTGTGGGTGCCAGAGACCAAGGACTCAGAACGCATGGCGGCCAGCCTCTCTACTTCCTCAGCTGTAAGAGAACAGAAGGAAAAAAAAAATCAAAAAAACAGGGTCTGGTTTAGGTGAGGATGCAGAGGTGGAGATATTCTAGTGATCATGCGGGAGAGCTTGCAGTGAAAGCAGCAGACACTTTTGCTTACAAAGATCCAAGCAGCAAGAATCTGTGCCAAGTGGCCTCCTGAATTCCCTAGTAACTGGATGAGGTTTGAAGAGGATAAACAAACCTGCATATCAGATAGCATCGACGGAGGATGCGCTCAGAGATTAAACAGTTTGAGGCTGCATCACACTGAGCGGCTGACATTAGCTTGCCAAAACACACTTAACAGACTAATAAGCAGCTCATTAAGGGGAAATCTTTCTACTCCTCATCAAATATTCACAAAGCCCAGCCCCTTAGATTTTTACTTACGGCTGGATATCAAAAGCAACATTTTATTCCAACACAAACTATTAAATAAATGGTGAGTACAAGTGTTTGAAAAATGCTGTAATCCATGGCTACAAACAAGTCCAATTAAAAAAAAAAAACTAAACACAAGAGCTCACAAACAACAAATGTGTCCAATGTGATTGGAATAGAAAATCGAAGGCTCCAGAGGCACAACCATAAAGAGGGAACGAAACTGAAATATGTGACTCAAAACACGTTCACCAGCTTGAGATCAGATCTAAACATTGCGAACAAAGCTTGAAGCAAATAAACTAAGATATTCCTTAAGATGTGGAACTATTTTACTAGCCTGTTTCAACCTTATCGGTTCAAAACTAATCAAACGTACATTTGAGACAGTAAATTCATCTTACAAAAGCAGAAAAAAAGTCAAATAAAGTCAGTTTTATTCACATAACCAAGAGTAAAAAAGAAATCCCAATTTGCCTCAAGGGCCTCTAAAACACATGTATGTGTCAACACATTGCATCAGATGACCACCCATGACACGCTGTCAGGGAATATGCTGGTTTCTTGTTTGTGTTTGTCAACATGGACATATCACTTTGCAGGCCAGCCACCTCCCCGGGGCCGATGGGACGCCATGATAAATAATGTGACAGTAATGTAGTGGAGATCAGTCCCACGGACCGTCACTTGAATGAATGCTCTGGCGCCTCGCAGCCAACCTGCCACTGCAGCTCTATAAATAGCTCCACAGTCAATGATAATCGAATCCGGTACAGATTCTAATTACTTCATTAGAGATCCAAGTGCCAGATGAAGGCAGGAAGAAAAGGAACCAAGCCTGAGCTCAACTGTGTTAACATCAAAACAGCCAAGCAACAACCTGCTCCTATGACTGCACACACTTTTTAGTGACTTGGGAAGAAAGAAATGCTTACAAACAAAAGAAAACAAGCTCACAACATCAAAAAATGGTGCATCATGTGAAGATGAATCTTTCCATGTTGTCTCTGCTAAAGGCAACTGTGTCTGTTTCTATTTGCACAAAAGACAGATGATCCTCAAATACTGTGCTTAATACTGATTTTTTTTTTGTACTGAGGCATTTAAAAAGGTTAAAAACAAAGGATCAGAATGTCTTGATGATGACATTTAGTACAATCTTGACATAATCCTTGCAGATGACAGACAGGAGTTTAATCTTCAAGGTGAAAACCCTCCTGCATGTATCTAAAGAGAGCCTTTCAAATGTGCTGCTCTCAAGGCAGGTGATCATTTTCACGGCAGCAGGCGCACACCAGCATGTCCCTGCCATCTTCATCACCATGTTGCATGTGCAGCAACCTAGATTCTCCCACAACACACTGGTATGGCTGCGTTTAATTAAAAACACTTGTTTGCATACCAAGATGGCTGAGTGATGATGTAATGACACTGAACTAGAAATGGCTTTGTGCAGCCTGCACACTTTTCCTGCCATCTTTAATGACATGTATAGACGAAATAGGTCAATTGAAGAAATCCCTGAGCTTCCCACATAATAACACTAATTCCTACGCCGCTGCAGCCCATATATTTAATGACGTACACTAACAAGTAAGCCAGCAATCCAAGTCAGAGCCCAACCCTGGAAGAGGAAGTTGTGATTCAGTCAGAGGCAGTTTCCACAACAGGCAACAAAAGCGTTTTGGGTTTTAAATGTACACAATGACCCACTTCAGATTGTGACCGCAGAATAAAGCCGCACAAAAAAACCCACACAAATGGGGCAAACGCAAAGCACATTTTAATGATGGAGCGCAGATCTGGCTGCCAAACGCGCTCAGGAGCCCAGAGGCATGGCAATCGCCAGATAATGAGTACATCCTGGATGGCGGTACCGCAGAGCCACTATTGGCGAAAGCACACAAGGCTTGAGAGCTTATACTCACCGTCCTGCGTGTCGTTCCCGCGGCTGCAGTTGCTGCAAATGTGCTTTATCTCTTTCCCGATGTGACAGTGGATCGTAAAGGGGATGTTATTGTTGTGGTGCGGATGCTGGCCGTGCCCTTTCTTGTTGCTGAGAGACATGATTTTGACCAAGCTGAACGCCTTTTTCTTCGGTTTCTCCACCGCCACGGGCGTGTTTTCTCGGCACCCCGTGGTAATCCAGGCGCCGTGCATGATGGTGGGCGCAGGATCCACCGTCGGGTAATTGGCCGTTTTGAACATCGGGGTCGGTCGCGGAGACAAAAAAAAAAAAAACGAAAGCGGAGCGGCAACGCGGCGGTGTGGGTTTAAATTAAAGGGCCCATCAATTGAGTCCTACCTGACCTAATGTAGCAGCTTCCATCGAGCCCCCTCCCCTCAAAACCAGCCGTGTCCCCCCTGCTGGATCCTCACACCTTTACCTGAGATCCCAATAATCGCGGCTACAGCGCAGAAGTCACTGCTGCTGAGGAGAAAAAAAACAGCCCTGCCAGATCCAAGTGAGCTAATAATAAAACAGAGGGTGAGTAGTGAATGGCTGTGACTACCTCTCTCCCAGAGCTGTAGACTGCAGTCAGTTGTAGCTAATCCACGATTAGTGGAGCTGAGCAATGGGCGCCTGTGATTGGCTGCGCGGTGCGCTCTTCTATAGGCCAGGGAGGACGCAGGAAAAGTTGCTCGTCTGATAACAGGATTCCTATAACTGTTTTTTTTTTTAAAGCAAATTACATTAGATGACAGACTTTTTCTGTGTATAAAATCATCTGCAACATCTTCCTGAATGATAAAACCCTTAACTGATGAATAATACACTTCGTAGACAAAATATTTGCAAAAACAGTGAGGTTATGATTTGCTGCGGTCAACGTAAACCTTTATTACTTATTTGACATGGTAAAATCATTTTAATAATTTAATTTAAAAAATGTATTTGTGAACTGAGTCTAGGTGTATTGAACACAGAAAGAAAACAGTCAGATTAAGGGAACAGAGCTTAAAATGGGAAAGCCTGGCCAATCCGGAAGAGGATGATAATGCTGATGATACTCTTACTGGTTTGGTTTAAACTCATCTCCTAAAGCAGGTTATTTTAGTCGGCTTATGGAGACTTGTGTGACTATAGCAAGTAGTCAACTGAGGGGAGCCTTTACTAAATAACATCTTTTATATTGATTTTGGGCCGTCACCAACAATATTTATCTAAGGAAAAGAACCTTGTATGTTACATGTCAGTGACACCAATCAGTTACTTCATAGAGTTAACTCAAAAGAGCCGTATATGGTAATAGAAATACACACTCAGGTCTGCTCTTGTTAAAATTTAGCAGTTTCAAGTTGAAACTTCTCTTTATTAACATAATGACTGTTTTTTGGTTAAAATGTCTGATCTACTCTGGAAATGCTGAACATTTCCTGTGCTATTTAGCTCTCAAAAGGTTTTCCTGAAATACTACTTTCTTTGAAAGTAGACAGTTGAGGGATCAATGGCTAATGAGCATCGATTAGTCGAGGCAGAGTTTCTTGGGTTTGTTTGGAGGAGCTTCACTGCTGTTTGCCAGGTGGACAGTGGAGTTATATTTAAATCCTCAAGGAAATGGAGAGCACATAAATCACACTACACATATTTGTGTGAATTGCATTTGAAAGTAAACAGTTTCTGCTTAGAAACACTTGCCCTCAAATACACATGTGCAACAATTGATTAAGAATGAACCACAAAGGACATGAATAGAAACCAAATTAATTGTATGTTTTACACTTTCATCCACCATCTTACGGATACAAAAACAGATTTTAAAGGCAGCAAGGCAAAGAAAGGGCCAACTAAGGTGAATGCAAAGGCATCTAGCAATTTTGAGCATAATAACAGACAAAAGCTCAGAAAATTTAAATCAAAGAAGAGAAACACAGCAAAGGGTCTGTGATCAGTGATCACAAAGTTCAATACTTCAATTGAGAGAGCTCT
>JAPZDZ010000004.1:13367541-13378242 GCA_029783805.1 Acanthurus tennentii | reverse complement strand
TATGTATTTTTCTCATTGTAAGGACAAACAATTGATCACACCATCATATGTGGGCACTCATCTTCCCTGAAGAATAGTCCCCATAAGGTTAATAATTCATTTTAGGATTAAGACTACAATAAGGGTTGGTAAGCCATGTAGCAGGTGTTGTTAGAGTCAGAACAAACATGGAGAGAAGTAAATGTCCAAGCAATGTCTAATCTATGTTAACAGTGCCATTCATTTTTGATAGAATCATACTAGAGAGATGTTACATAAACGTCCTGAGTTGTTTGCAAAATTTTAACAATTTATAGTGAAAGTTTGGATAATGATTTTCTTTTCACTGTTGTAATCCAGGGCACCCAGTAGATCTTTACTCAGACTAAACGATAGTGTCTTTTCTCATATCTACATTATTAGTAATGACAACATCGCTGTGTCATAGACAGAAGGCAGATAAATAAAACAGACAATTGGAAAAGAGAAAAGTGGTGACAGGTTAAGCCGTACACACACCTTCTACTGACTGGTGATTTTACATTCAGACCACACACACACTTGAATTGGGAGAAATGACATATGCATTCAAGGCACGGAGGAGAATGATATGAGGGAGAAGGGATGAATGAATAGGATTTTGGTGCAGTAGACATGGCTGCAGGATGTGTCCAGCACAATATGGAACATAAGGAGAAGTCAGCATCTGCAGGTCGCTATGTTACTACCTCATAAATAACAAATCGAGCATTACAGAGGCACAGATAAATAAGGGATGGAAATGTGGAGAGAGAGAGAGAGAAAGGAGAAAACTAGATGGAAAGAAGGTAAGAGCAGGAACTGTGAAGCAAATGAGGAAGAGACGAAGCAAGGATGTGAAGAAAGAAATAGGGATGAAAAGACAGGAGCAGGGGAGAAAAGAGAGAATAATGTAAGAATAGACAAAAGCAAGGGAGAAATCAGGGTGAAAGAACAGACAGAAGCAAGTAGGGAAGAAAGGGAGCGAGAAAGAATGCAAAGAACCATAGACAGTATATACAGGAGTGGGCAGAGCCATGGTGATATAACTCAGTGGTTTGTGGAGGCACGATGACTGTCACCTTCTTGGCTTTTTGGAGCCAGAAGTGACCATATTTGGACAAAAGTGTGGAGCTGAAGGGGATGCATCATCTTGCAATTGGGGAAAAAACACTCTGACTTGTCTGTATTCCTTTAAACTAATCACAATCACCTGGAGTTGCATGAGCTAATATGGAGAGAAGATGCATCAGACAGTAGAACTGACCTCCCCCATATAGTTGTTATCCCCCTTATAGTTGTTAACAAGGAAGTTAGCTGTTAGCTATACAGACCAAACTGTCTTTGTACCAGGTTGTAAACATGTTTTATTTCTGCTGTGAAGTTGGCTTTTAATAGGGTCTCAGTGAGGATTTAGTCAGCCTCAAGTGGACATTTGAGAAACTGCAGCTTTTGGCACTTCTGTGCTGGCTTCATTTTTTAAACAGCAGAGGTTGCTGCTTGTACAGAAGTAGGAAAGAAGAAAAGAATGAAGAATAAACAGAGGAAATAAAGGATATCCATAACAAAGGAAGAATGTATGGAGGCAAAAAAAGGATGTGAATGAAAAGTAGGGAAGGAAAGGTTGAAGTCTCGAAGACTATGCAGAATCAAGGAAGGTAGAAAGGAGAAATATGTGGAGAAGGGAATGAAAGAAGGAAGCGAGGATAATAGCATGGAATGATGGCAGGTAGTTATGTAAATATACAAAGAGGAAAGGAGAGACGAAATAAGAATCAATGGTAGAATGGAATAAATGAAGCAGGGACAGAAAGAAGAAAGTTAGAAGGAGTAGACAGAAGTAGAGAATGAGAGAAAGAATGGAGGAAAAAAGAAAGAAAAGGGGAGAGTCAGTAAGCTGTACATATTCATATGTCGTGAATTCACAAGCACTCGTAGTCGACCTTAGCTCCACTACTGTGCTCTACTGAGCTACACAACTCATCCAGCCTGCTCACTTACATGTACGCAAACACCCACCGACACACACACACACACGCCTTACTCACACACACACACACACACAAACATGCAGTCTGATAATGTTAAGTCTCTGGCTTTGCTCAGATGCCCAATGTTTTGCAAAGCTGCTCACTTTGGCTGCTGAAGACACTCAGACACAGCAGGGAACATTGGGTAATAAAGTTAAGTGTGAAGGCAATGTCCTAATTTGAAAGTATAATCAGCCTGTGTTTACTGTTGACTCTTATTCACCCTTGTTCCTGCTGTAATGTGATAATAGTGTGGTATTGCAGACACTACAGCAGCCTTTCTGTCACACTTTTGTTCTCGTAAGTTCTGCGTTTTTTGTTTTTTTTTTTTACTGAAGGGTTTTCTTTTCATCCCCACCAGCGGAGGGCCATGCGGACAGCTCCACAGAAGCTCAGGAACCGTACCAACACCAACCAGGCCAATCTGATCCAGAGTAGCCCCAGAACCAGGGTCAACCGCTACATAGGACGGCTGATCGAGGCGCGGCAGACCGAGTCAGACACTGCGGACCTCAACTTCCTCACACTCATGTATAAGTGCTCTGAGCGCGAGCAGAGGGTGAGGGACTTCACACACTGCAGATACTGTGAATGAAGCATCTAGATGAATGTTGATACTCACTCCTGTCTGGTCTCTGGCTTTTCATAGTATCACCAGGTTCCTGATGAGTACTTCACCAGCGCAGTGGTCCTCTCTCTGATCCTTGCTGCCTTGTTTGGCCTTGTCTATCTTCTCATCATACCACAGTATGTACAGCAGATTCTCTTTTTTTTCTCCCAATATTGTAGGTTTCTTTCTCCATTTTCTCTCTTTGATTGACTATTTCAGATACTCTTCGTCTTTCTTTGTCTTTTAACTAACCTCACCATCTTCCTGTCTCCTCTCTTTCCACTCAGGGGCACAGTGGTACTTGTCCTTCTTGTCTTCTGCATCTGTTTCCTAGTAGCTTGTATCATGTACCTGCATATCACTAGAATACAGGTAATCACAGCTGCTCTCTCATCCTGCTCCACCTGACTAAATGCCTTCCTTTGCTCATGCACTTTTTATTCATGCACCATGAATGATGATAGACTAGTTCCCTCTGATCTGGTGCTGAAAGGCTGTTTCAGCCCAAAATCAGGATATGAGGATAAACTCAGGATGGTCGTTCTATTTATTTCAGCTTTTGTTGAGATTGATTGTTGTCTTTAAAAATTTAAACCACATCAGTGTGAGAAGTTCTTTTTAAACTTTTTAGCTTTTTTTGGTTCATCTCTCCCTCTGTTTCTCTCTCTGTTCTTTTCTCTCTGTATTCACTCATCCTACATGAATCCCCTTCTGCAAAGTCATTTAATTTAATTTCTTTTTCCCGACTACACTAATTGTGCATTTGCTGCCACACTGTTCCCTTGTATCTTCTTGCCATGTATTTTTGATTATAGTACTATATGTACACATTTTAAATGTTTTCTTTTCTTTATCTTATCATAAAATGTTCTTCATACTGTCTCCTTTAACTAGCTTATCTGTGTTTTGGTCTCTCAGTGTTTTCCAGGGTGCCTGACCATTCAGATCCGCACTACGCTCTGTATTCTCATAGTGCTCTTAATCTACGCTGTGGCCCAGGCTTGTGTGGTAAGTGAGAAAGGCAACAGTAAAAGTGTCAACCACCAAAAATTACCCCGTGACTGAACAACCAGTGAGAAAAAAGTCCTCTCTTGTTTTTTTGGCTTTATAGAGAATGTGTTTTGATATTAGATTGTATCATTTAGATGGATTATTGTAACACTTTCCATCTTTACACACATGTTTCTTCCTGTTTGCCTCTGTCAGGTGGGCTGCATGCCCTGGTTGTGGGGTAGTGCCAACACCAACAGCTCCATCGTCATCATCGATGTGGACAGTGGCGCCAACCACACCATGGCCGAGCTGCCTTGTGACGGTGCCCGCTACGCCTTCCTGTCCTGTGTGGTGGGCACACTCACCCTGGCACTTTTCCTGCGGGTCTCCTGGCTGCCAAAGATGGCGCTAATGCTCCTTCTGGGGGTGCTGTATGTCACAGTGCTGGAGCTCAGCGGCTTTCGCAAGACCACAGGGTGAGATTCCTGGCACAGCATGACCACAAAAACTCCATGCAGACACTTACGACCATGCAAAAACACTTCGGTTTTATTTCCGTCATTTCCCGGAGTTACACGACAACAACACACAAATCATGCTGGAGTTTAAAGTGAGAGGCCCCTTCATGTGATCGTGATTTTGCTTCCATGCGTGTGTCAGACACACAGACAGTTAGTTTGAAAAAACACATAAGCAAGAGTTTACAAGAGCACTTACCGTACATGTGCTGAGATGTATGTGCGTGGAGGAGTCTTTGCTTGTCTGCGGCCCACACACTCTTTCATTTACCACCCTTTGATTGAGCACATGGGCTCATTAGTTCCAAATCAGAAGCCTGAAAGGACAATGTGGGCTGGATGATGGGAGTGCATTAGCTGTTTCAACCCAGGACTGAGTGGCTTGGCCGATTTTATTGGAGCTCAGATCATAAACGTGCCTCCGAAAAGTGATTATGTCGAATTTGCTAAGCTTGTTAAGATAAAGATCTCTTTTGAAAAACTCATTTTGTTTAAATGCAGTCATGCTTCAGAATATAATAATGCTGAATGATCCAAAATAGGCAATCAATCAATCATATCAACCAGTAGAGCATATTCATTACATTCCTTCTTAAACTGATTCTTTGTTTTTCAAAAAAAATCTTGTTTCTGTTATTTCTTTGGAAAAACTTCACTCGTGACTCCTCTCCACACTGTGGGGGGTCTGTCGAAGTCCCATGTGTAGTTTTCTGTGTGGGCCGGTCCAGTGCTGACTTGTGTGTCGGTCTCTTCCACAGCGGTGGGTCCTTCCACATCCGGGGCTTTGAGCCCATCCTGTCTCTGTTGCTCTTTGTCAGTGCCCTGGCCCTCCACTCCAGGCAACTTGACCTCAAACTGCGCTTGGACTTCCTATGGGCTGTGCAGGTCAGGAAGTGTGAGTGTGTGAGTGTGTGTGTGTGTGTCGAGGTGCATGGTTAAAGAGGCTTTGAATGTTGAGAGGCTCACATCTTATTTCAGAAGTTTTCCTTGATGTGTCGTGAGATTTACTGACATTTCAGCTTTGATATATGCAAACTATTGGGTCATTTATGAAGGTGTGTTTCACTTTTCGCCAGTTGAGTATAAAAAATATGATAGACCTGAAATCTTCAAGCCAAATTTTAGGCTATTTAATCATTTTAACAGCTTGCAATGTACCCAAGTTTATTGAAAATCCGATTGTGAGACACACAGTCCATTTTGAAAGGCTAGCAAGGTTTTTACTGACCCCTTGTGGTGAAAATGTGGGTCAAGCTACAGTCCTCAAAGCTGAACATCTGAATATTTTGTGTGTTTTCCTATCTGCTGCCAGGCGGAAGAAGAAAGGGATGGCATGGAGAAGGTCAAGTTGGATAACAGGAGGATCCTGTTCAATCTTCTGCCTGCACACGTCGCTCAACACTTCCTGATGTCGAACCCCAGGAACATGGTGAGCCTCGCTAATAGACAGGCAGACAGGCAGACAGACAAACAGGTAGATAAACAGACAGGAGGCAAAATATGACAACATTTAAAGATTTATTTATGCATTTTCTTTTATGCTGTGTTTTCCTTTTGTCTATTAGGATCTATACTATCAGTCTTACGCACAAGTTGGCGTGCTGTTTGCCTCAATCCCAAACTTTAACGATTTCTACATTGAGCTGGATGGAAACAACATGGGAGTGGAGTGCCTGAGACTGCTGAATGAGATCATTGCTGATTTTGACGAGGTAGGGCTGAGACTCTCTTTCTTTTTTGGTTTTCTTCATAGATTTGTGGTGAATTTTAACTGTTTTAACATTGTGCCTTATTTGGAATGTGTGTTTTGTAGCTCATGGATAAGGAGTGCTACAAAGACATAGAGAAAATCAAAACCATCGGCAGCACATACATGGCAGCTGTGGGCCTCGTCCCCACCATTGGTACCAAGGTGGCAAATCTTTTTTTGTGTCCGTCTGTTTATGCATGTTAAAACAGATGTAGAATAACATTAAGAAGGATTGTTTCATGTATGAATACTAACTGATCTGTATACTTTCCCTTATTAGGCCAAAAAGTCCATATATGACCATCTGAGCACAATAGCAGACTACGCCATTGAGATGTTTGACGTTTTGGATGAAATCAACTATCAGTCATACAATGAGTTTGTGTTGAGAGTGGGTATGTATATGCTCACAAATGATGTCACAGTGTGGTTACATAAAACCTCAGTTCAGCATTGTTTTACTTGTTTGACATTTTCTAATGTTTGCTCAGGTATCAATGTGGGCCCAGTGGTTGCAGGGGTTATTGGGGCACGGCGACCTCAGTATGACATCTGGGGAAACACAGTCAATGTGGCGAGCAGGATGGACAGCACTGGAGTACCAGGAAAGATACAGGTATCCTACATGCCTTAAATTGCAATATTTATCTAAATCCTGATTTTATGGAAGGAAGTTATTATGAAAATCCTACAGAGTTTTGCTGATAGAATTTGAATCAGGACTACATGTTTAATGTATTTTGATAAAATAAACCATGTGAGAGCTTCATTCTGAAGCATAATGACTCGATGTTAAACATTTCATGTTAATGTTTCAAAATTTAATAAACAAAATTTTGACATTAAACATAGTTGGAGACACAGTAGACATCCAATAAACATCACTAAAATAATTGTACTATGGGCAGTCAATGATTATATCAAAATATGCACATGATGTGTCATATTTTGAAATGAGAATGAGCTTTGTTAAACTGTTTAACCCAAGAAGGGAACTGAGTTTGTTCTTTAAGTACTTCAAGTAAATGCATACATTTTGTGATGTTACAGGTGACCGAAGAGGTTTATCGTCTGCTAAACACTAACTATGACCTGGTCTGTCGTGGCAAAGTCAGTGTCAAGGGTAAAGGTGAGATGCTGACCTACTTCCTGGAAGGGAAAGTTCAGGGCGTGGGCACCGTAACTACTTCATCAGTGGTGCGTTCTGCCAGCCTGGCGCGTCGGATCCACTCCTGTGGTAAGACCAGCGTGCCAACCAATCTGGGCAGCGTCTCCTCCGCCGCCAGCCTGACTGCTTTTGCCAGCATGGGCAGCAACATCCAGATGAACACTATCAACAGCAGCAACAGCCAAGCGACATGCCTGCCCTCACCCTGCGTGCCCGCGGTAGGTGAGGAGGATGAGGAGGACATAGAGGTGACAGAGATTGAGATCAAGGCTGTTGCAGCTGTTGCAGAGGTACCAGTGTAGGACGAAAGACTACAAAGTTCAACTTGGATGAAAAAAGGAAAAGACAACCCTGGTTAGAGGCCTGAAGAAGACGGGGCTGTTCGGGTATTTCCTACAAATCTTGAGCTACTGTCACAACCCAGAATATGCTCATTCAGGATACGAACATCTGCAGAAATGGCATGTGGTCACAGACAATCATACTCAGATTTAGGGATTTTTAACTCCTTGCCATTCTTGGCAGACAAATGTGGAGAGAAGAGGAAAGAAACCTGGAATCCTCTTTAACATCTCTATACCAGATGGTTCAGTTTATGGTGTTTTTGGGTTTCATCTGATCCAGGTATAATGTGCATCTTTGTTTTACATGTAGTACATAATCCATGTACAAGGGATATTTGCATTGATATCCAGAAAAAAGACTGATCATGCTGTCGCTTTTGCACTGTCTTTATGATTATGCCAAGGATACATTGCATTATTTACAGTGTAAAATGGTGTTTCTTTTTTTTGGTGTATGTAAGCATGCATGTGTGTACTTGTGAGTGTGTGTGTATGCATGTGTGGTTAATTCTGAATTGTAACGAAACAGCACAAAAATTCTTTTTTATACTTGGAGCTCACTGGATGAAATAGGCTTTTTCTGAGATGTATTTACGGTAAATAGTGCATGACTTTTTAAGAGCTGACAGCCATAGTAACGGTACTCCTGTTGGAAGAAAACCAAAGTATTGAGCTTCACATAGACCAATAGTTTTACTGCTTATTTTGCCTCATCACTCAAGACAGAGGAGAAAATGTTGCAGTAGGTTGAGCATATCTGTCATATGGGACTCTTTCAGGCGTCGTCAGTAGACTTTAAAGTGTCTTTTTTACCCCAGGAGAGACAAAATAAGGGTTTCTGGATACAGTCTTACATTGTTCTGAATCAGGATAGTGTAAAAGACCATTGTGTACGATATAGGGGGATCTATTGGCAGAAACATAAACAATATTTGTAATTAAGCATGTTTTTATCAGTGTATAATCATCTGAAACTAAGGCACAATCTACAGATATTTTTAAAAGGCTTTTTTTCCCTCTCTCATTCTCAAAAAAGCACTATTTTTAGTAAATCCATCCAATAAAAACACAAACACACAAATGAAGCGCTGGTGAGAGGATGCAAAACAGATAGGTGGTGATGTAACCCCAACTGTCAAGCCATGTTGGCCAAATGTAACCCTTAAAAAAACAGAAATACTATTATTGGTAGGCTAACCGCAACCAGTTCTTGTTGTCACAAGCCAAAAATTCTGTTCAGCCTGTCTGTGAGTCAAACATACAGGGTTCCTAAATATCTTCTATGGTAGTGAGCTAAAACTGCATTTGCGTTTGGATAATAGGCCAAAACACAAAGAATAAACTACATTTGAAAACTACTTGTGCACATTTAGACAAGGCATAAGAATCATCATATCTCAATGAATAAAATGAGAAAGTTGTGACCACAGAGGTGGTGGGTCCCCTTTGATGGAGTCCTCCATGTTCTTGCATTAACTTAGATCAGTCAAACCAAACCCTTGCTCTTGAGTGGGCCCTTTGTGAAGTTAGGGCCTCCATAGCTTCCTCTGCATGCTTGGAAAGGAAAGGGGTATTCAGCTGGTTGCAATCAGGAACCTCCATCTAAACCATAATATATTCTATACACTGCCCCTTTAATGTAATGTGGTATGGTGTGATAAGTCTACTCACAAAAAAAGGTGGCTTTGACTCATAAGAGGCAGTTAAGGTGCGTAGACCTGAGAAGCAATTCCTCTGAGTTAAATAGACATAACCATGGAAGTTAATGGCAAAAACTGGACCAGTCGCAATTTACCACCAACATCACATAAAGGACCAGGACACCCATATATGTGATGCAAACATACATGTACATACAAGTAAGCATCCATCCACACAGAAGAGAGCACAGACATTACTTGAGCACATGCAACAGGCACACAACTCCTCCTCGAATGCACAGCTTAGTCCTTTAGCCGAAGCCTGTCAAATGCTCCATTCACATTCACACATTTTCTTGAGGACACAGGAACTTAGGTGCAGTACCTGGCTCCTGTTGTCTTTCAGGCATACATCGCTGTTCTCTAGCTTCTTTTCTCTCTATATTTAAGCTAAATTTTGAGTTTTTCCTCAAAAAATATGAACTTTAGCACGTCTCTCAGATACAGTCTCAGACATGTGAGGATATCAGATATCTTTATAGCCTATATCCTTATCAGTCATAGAACTCACTTGATCTGAAGTGTAAATACATCATGTTTCAAGTTTTTGCCTTACTCAATAAGCTTACAGTGATTGCAAACTGCCTTTTTAGATATATTCACTTTGATATGCAGATCATACTTTTGGTAAATAGCCAAAAGCTGTAAACTATGTTGTATCTTGTACAGTGTAAAGTTGGGTTATTGACTATTTTGTAATAAAGATGATATTGGTGTATAAAATAACAAATGAGTATGGCTTTGAGTGTCCAAAGATCTGTAAAACCATTTACAGCATTTCATTCAATATATCAGAGAAAACTCAATGAAATTTAAAAATTTCTGCAAATAGAGCAGCAGCCAAGCACCAGGGAAAGAAATACAAGTCTATAAAATGTGTATTATTCTTAAAAACAATAATAATGATACTAAAAGTTTGTACAGAATTTCATACAAAGTTATGAAATATTTAAATGAGAATAATATTTACGAAGAAAACTCACCTCTGATACAACTTTCACAGGAAATAATCAGCAAAAATGTATTTAATAAAAACATCCTGCAGTTATTGCATTTAAAGTCTGGCATAGTTTTACAGCTGTTAAGTTTTAGGTATGAGCCATTTGAGAGATTTTAATTTGAAACACATTATTTACGCTGTCACCCAAACCTCAAACATGCAAAACAAATTGAACTTTTCATGGGCAGTTTTCCCTGTTAGTTCCACTCTTTAAACTTTTAATTCTCACATTGCAGTCCAAAACCCCTACAATAACAGAATTCCCCTCTATGCAGCAAAAAATGGCAGATAAGGACACAGTCATTATGCCAAGTGTTGTCCTTTTGAAGCCAGGAGTCAGATGAATGTCACAATGTCCCAAACACTGAGCGGGTGCCAAAATGGTTTTGCCCGCACTGATGTACAATTTGTTTAAGGTTCACTCGGTGCAACAGTTAGGTCAACAGAGGGATGACTTGCTTCACCACTTCAGCCTGTAGTAAAGCCTCGAAAATAATTAAATACAACAATTTGTGGTCAGTCGTTCAAAACCTGAGATGATATCAAATGTCTCTGAGTCCTGAAGGAGCTCTTACTTTACAGGAGAAAGTT
>JAPZDZ010000004.1:13341181-13366032 GCA_029783805.1 Acanthurus tennentii | reverse complement strand
CATATTGCGTAGAAGCGAAGATCTTCTCCCATAGGGCACAATGGCCGTGCACTATATATGTTTGTTTATATATATAGTTTGAGTTTCCCAATAGATTAAATGCAATGCTTCCACGTATAGGCTTATGAAGTGTCATGGTCTGGATAAAGACAGGCCTATCGATTTTAATTCGCAGGTGGTAATAAGCACAAATATATATTTCTTACTTATTCATGTTGACAACAACAGTCTATGTTGTTAGTTGCTTGTTTAATCACATTTTTTAAATAAAAAAACAGATTATTTATAAATCAATTTAAACTTCTTGCACCTGTCTTAGATGTCCACAGACGTCCAAAAAATGACCGGGCCCGACGTTCAAATATTGCAGTGCATATTGACGTCCAAGTGGGGTCATAGTTAGACGTCCAAATAGTAGACGTGATCTGCACGTCCTTTAGACGTCCAGAACTAGTCTTGGACCGACCGACGCGATATAGACGTGATCTGCACGTCGATCAGACGTCTCATGTTTGGTTGGTTAAAAGCCCTGTGGGGACCAAAATATATGTTTCCCCTCATTCTCACAACCAATTCAGGAGTTATTTAGGCATTTATTAACACACAATTACGTACTTCTTTGTTTGTATACAAATGTTAAATTGTTGTAGAATTGGAAAGGGCTAACACATCAATCATATCTATTTTCAGCAGCATCACTTATTGCTGTTTTCATGTCACTGAATGATCAAATCAACAGAATCCCGATGCTATGAGTTGGAATGATGATTTCCTATAAATGTATGTTCCTAAAATTTTGTCATGGGAGACCCATCAATATAATGACTCCGTTGTCGGCAGGATTCGAACCTGCGCGGGGAGACCCCAATGGATTTCTAGTCCATCGCCTTAACCACTCGGCCACGACAACGTGAAAGAATTCCGCACTTAGGGTTCGAAGGTCGAGTCTAAAGGTCGAGCCCTGAATTATTTGAATTGTACAACTCATTCTTTTGACGCATTATTGATTATCGGTAGGACTGTCTCAAATAACACCTCTGTAAAACAAGCAAATACAGAGATGACGAAAAACGATGAAATATAATCTTATCCTCAAAATTACCATAAGCCACATAAAAACATTGTTGAAAAAAAAGGTTATTGTAATTGCCTACATTTATTGTGTCTAATTTGGCTCAATTGCCTACATTGCTTGTGTCTCATTTGGCACAATGCACTATCTGATTTCCTTGCCGGCGTACATTTTTTCATGTACACCCACATAAGCCAATAAGAACATGTATGATCGTCACTTCATCTGTGAACTGAAGTGTCGATGGACTTTCATTTTTTCACAAATGTATTGGCAATTATACGATGTGATTTAATAAATAATTGGAGATGCCGGGGATTGAACCCGGGGCCTCATACATGCAAAGCATGCGCTCTACCACTGAGCTACATCCCCTCCGTGTGTCGATTTGCCGATATCACGTGACTAATCAGTGGCAGTGGCATCACTATGCTACGAAGATGAACTTTAAGTGTGTTTTATGAACTCAAGTTGTTTTAGTCAGAGCAATGTCTGCTAGGTTACGTTGAACCATACTCATCAAATTGACGTTACTGAGTAAAAACCTGCAATATTTGCTTCTCATTTCTCAGTTTAGACAAGTTTAAAGTTCATGTCCCAAACCCACGCAATGTACATTTAGCGTGACACACACGGACAAGGACACACATGTTGATGAAAAGTGGAGCTAGCTTGTGACACCACATTACCTCGTCCCGCCCGGGACATTTCAGCTGGAGTCTGTCAATATATTTTCATCTGGCAATTGCGGCTGTTGTACAATGAAATACACAATTCCCATAATCCCACGCTACCTAACTATCAACCATCAAACAAGAATTGTTTTCATTGTTTTGATAGAGAGCCCTCTAGCGGTAGGAGTCTCATGTTGTGCGTTTGAGTACAATAATGTACTTCAATTATAGTTATTTTTCAGTAAAAAACTCATTAACTTATCAACTTGAGCTTATCAACCTCTTGACTTAAATATATTAACCTAAAAATGCTTGGAACATCATGATTTCTGCATTAGTCTGTCTTGGTTACAACAATACTTGGAGCATTTCAGTAACAGTTCTCTATTGAAAAAAAACAAAAAAATAAAATGAAAAGGTTTTAGTCAGATAGATAACACAGTGAGTAATTAAGTGGTAAGAGTGGTGTTGTGTATATCACACATTGTGTAAGTTGAGCTATCAGGAATTTACTTTACATATAGTTATGACAAATACTACACCAATGAACAAACCAATTACTACCTGCTTTCTTCACACAAACATGTTGTGATTCTAGCAGAGCAATCCGTAATGTTAGGGTTATGCAATGCAAAAGAGGAATGATCTTGTTTATCTGTCTGCCTGATAAGAGGAACCTTTAGCAAAGAGACTGCAGGGACAAATAAGGTTTTAGTGTGAAAACAGTGTCAAAGTAAAATCAGGCAACATTACTTCACAACGTAAGAAGTCAAAAACAACTCCAGTCAGAGTTTCCATTGTCATCAGTCAGTATCTCATAGCCTTTTATCTTTTGGATTATTTAGTATTTCTTTTTATTTCTTGCTACTTTATTGATGCATCTCTTCAAAAAGCAGTGTTCGTGTGATTGATGTCATAACCTCAAAGGTAAAAACAGATTTGGCGGTCCAAAAACAGGGTTGTTTTGATGTACAATCCCTTTATGTTCCAAAGTCAATATTGACAACAGACCTCGTGAACCTGGATTTACGCACGTCCGTTTACAGCAGCTTTGTAAAAATGTTTTATATCTCTGGTCAGTGTGTCAATCATTAACGCCACTGGAGGCCAGATCTCAACATAAATACTGCTGCTTCAGAGAATTCAGATTAGAAGGAAAAGTACAGTCACACAGAAGCAAGTCCAAAAGGAGGAACATAGTCATCCAAAGTCTGGAGATGTCAGGATTATATTACAAGCTGACACTGGTAGCAGCAGTGTCATTTCTGGCGGTGTTGGCTGTGGTGAGGTCATCCCCAGTGGTTGGACCGGAGCCTATCCGCTGTGCCGCCTGTACGCAGGAGAAGCTGGACGACTGTCCCGCCATCCCAGCAGACTGCCAGCAGGTGCTGAGGGAGCCCGGCTGTGGCTGCTGCATGGCCTGCGCCCTGCAGAGAGGAGCGTCCTGCGGGGTTCATACAGCCCACTGCGGTGAGGGTCTGCGCTGCACTCCCAGGCCTGGTGAGGCCAGGCCGCTCCACGCTCTGACCAGAGGACAGGGGCTCTGCACTGAGGATCTGGGCCAAGGTAGTGTCATGGTTTCATGTTCATTTTTCAATTTGCAGTTTATATTTGCTTGCATCTCAAAAAGTCAAAATTTGATCTTACAGCAGCACACGAAACTGTAATATTTTTTTCAAATGTTTGATAAAAAAAAAAATAAATCAGCATTTAAATAAATATTTTTCCTAAAACCTGTACAGAGGAAGCTGATGGAGTGACAGACCCTACCTCCAACCTGTTGGGTCTAAACATTCCCCTTGAGCACCAAGACACTGAGGGCCAGGAGAGCATCAAGGCCAAGCTCAATGCCATCCGCAACAAACTGGTACAACAGGTGAGGCAAAAACTTTCATATAATGAGGATTATCCAAAGTAATTTACCTTCCTTCCACTAGAGGGAGCACTTGGTTTGGAGGAACTAGGGATTTTTGACAGAGACAGCTAAGATTAATACAATTTGTGGTGAATATTTTTATTTACTTATTTATGTTTCTCACAGGGTCCCTGTCACATTGAACTGCATACAGCGTTAGACATGATAACCAGCTCTCAGCAGAAACTGGGCGACAAGTTCACAACCTTCTACCTCCCCAACTGTGACAAGCATGGTTTCTACAAGGCCAAGCAGGTGAGACTGGATTTTAAAAACACAAGATCTATTCAACCTGTTGAAAAAGACTCATCTCTAAGCTGCTGGGTGATTTATTTATGTGGTTTTCCATCTCTGCCCTTCTTTCAGTGTGAGTCATCTCTGGTTGGACCGCCCACTCGCTGCTGGTGTGTCTCTTCCTGGAATGGGAAGAAGATCCCAGGATCAAGCGACCTGCTCGGTGACTCAGAGTGTCACCAAGAAGTCACCCACTGAAAGGATGGACTCTGTTATTACTCATTAACACAAACACACGCAAACACAGTTCATAACTTAAAATAAGGAAAAAGTGTTAATTAACTTCCAACTACCTGATAAACTGACTTTCTTTTACATAAAGCACACTCATTCACACATTTTTCAGAGGGGGAAATTTCCTCTCATATTATTCACATGATGTATGTATTAAGACTTATTTATTCAGTGCTTGTATATTCTTACTACCATTTACCATTTGTCATTTTTAGATTTTTTATATGTTTGCCTATTTTTTGCGATTGTAAATAGGGCAACACTGTATACATTTGTGTTTCTGACTAAATAACTCCATTGCTCAAAACCACAAGTCCACAGCTCTGCCAAGCCCTCTTCAGGATCAGTTTTTCTTTTTTTTATTCATTCAAAACTGGAGCTGTGCACAGCACGGAACAACACAGCTGCTCATTCATCCAAAATGTTGACATTGTCTGAATGTATCTCCATTGGCGTTTCCTCAATGGGTATTGGGGGAAATACTTAAAGTGCCGCAAGTATGTGCATGGTGGCCGGGCACAAACATATCAGGACTCATCCAAGCCACGGTGAGGTTTGGGATGGGTTCTTCTGCATTTGTCTACCTCTACTAGTCTCTGCAGGTCCACAGGCTTAGCACAGGATTGCTAAAGGCTCCCACCAGCTGCACCCTTCTCAGATTAAGGACTTTTATTTGCTTTGATGATCTACTCTTGCATGCATTTAAGTATTTATTATGAGTCACTTCACGTGTTTATGCTTTTGTTTGCCGCTGAGCTCATGTGAAGTGGATCAAATTCTTTGTGAATGCAATTTACTTGGAATGCTGCTATTCTATTATTTGGTTTTGTTGAAACAATGTACATATATTTTTTTTAATTCTGTTGATGCGTATCCAATTAAAGTGTTATTTCATCATAATGGGTCATGTTTAAATGTGTTTTTCCACTGTTGAATACACACTTAAAGCTGAAGGAGACAAAATGGAGAGGGGAAAAAAATGAGAAAATGCAATACCTGACTAATTTTATGCTGCCTTTATTAAGTAAAAATAGACCTCTGAAGGTTGCATTGTACATGCAAACAGCATATTTACTCAAACCAGGGCAAGTGATAAAAACTATCACCCGTTACACAGAGATCAGAGATAATGGCTTGTGGCCTTTATCCCAAATATTCAGCTTATGCAAAGTGACAACAAAAACAGTAACAACCACAGTACAGAGTAAAGGAAATGTCCCTCATTCTGTGGCTTGAGATCAAGCATAACAAGCTTATTACGTACTGTAGTGTTTGAGCTGCACAGTCCAGCAGTCCAACTCCCTGAGGAGCAGGAAACAGCCGGAAAAAAAAAAAAAATGGAATTCATAGGAGTAGGGATTCATAGTAAGGCACTGCATGCTTACTCTGAAAGACATATTCATACATATACACTTAATGGTTGTCACGACCACAATGTCTTTATAACAATTTCCAAGCATACAAAATTATGATTACACTTCACAAGCATGTACACATGTGCAATGCCACTTAATTGTGCGTAAATGAAGAGCACTCTCATCAATGCTTGTGACACATACAAAAGTCCCTGTGTTTTATGATCAGATTAATTCTTCAGAGATCAATCACGCCTTGAAGTGTGTCTTCTCCTCAGAAGTTGTCCTTGTTGGGTCAGAGGCGAACAGTTTATGAAGAATCCATTGCAAAAAAAAGTTCAGACCGTATCTGTGACACGGAGGCTTTTTGACCTCCTGGTACTCTTCCTCTGTTCCCTTTGCTCTGCCTCAGAAAAAGGTCCCATAGGCAACTGATAGAAATAGCAAACATCCATATATCGGCTGAGCCATCTCTTGACCTCTCTCCCAATATCCTCAGTGTCTCTATTTGTTTACAATTCTTCTCGCGCTCACTCCCACCCTCCCTCCCTCCGTCCTGCTCTGCTCCTATTGGCTCTCGGAGTTGTAGTACTGGGCGTCTCCTCGCTCCTTCCCATCAAAACCTGGCAAAGGCTGCCCGTATTTGTCAACACACCAACAGAAGCCTCGCTTTCTGCCTTTGGACGGACGGCACTGAAAGTGAAGGAAGGGACAAGGTGAAGGGAGGGAAGAGAAATACCGGGGGGAGGAAGCAGCTAAATGTGCAAATCCAGATGAATATGCAGCATTATGGGTAACAAGCCACTTTACTCAATGAAGTAGAACAGCCATAGTTAAGAGGCATTAATGGTCAGATTGTGCTGATTCGACGCAGCCTTGGTTATCCAACACGCTGTGGTATTTTGAGCTGCTTTTATGGTCTACCTCCTGTTACACACACATATAGAGACCTTTAAGGTAAACAGAAACCTGGTAAAATATTTGCTTAGTCCCGTTTGTGAACAACTGAGAACCAAGATCTATTTTCAGAAGCTGGTGGCCAGTACGAATCATCTGTTGCTGATTATACCCCACAGCTCCAAATTATGGGTACTACAAATGACTTACAGAGTCTGTGGAGCTACCCAAGGGCTGTTATTTTACTGCCAATTTTACTAAAGGTCAACCTCCACTCTAGTAAAACATGCAGCCATTCATTTCAAGGGCTAAAGCAACTGAGCTGCAGCTCCACAGAGGAATCAGAGGTGATCAGGAAGGAAGATATCCTTATTTAGTTCAATATTTCACTGCGGTTTGACTGAGAGGCTGATCCAAGCTGAAGTGTGACTCTTTTGTTGTCAGACCACTGTTGCAAAGGAAGTGTGAGGGAAGCAGGTCATGTTCTGTTTTTGATTTTAAAAGCTAATCTTTAGTCACCACCTGCAAGAAAATAATAATACGGTTATCAAAATATTAAGGGCAGTTAAGGCCTCCTGAAAAAATGTGCATCTGCTTCCAGCATTTAATCTGTCTCGCAGTTTGTTTCTCTAAAGAGACATTTACTGTCATTAAGAGCTGGAATAAGAGGTGTTTTTGTTTAAAATCATGCAAATGTCCAAATTAAACTGACCAACATGAAATGTCTGCCACTCCTTCAGCGCCTCAGGGCCCAGTGCAGTACACTAGGTCCATTCTGCATAAACAAAGACAATGAGCCTGGCGTTGTGAGGCTGCTTATGAGATGACTGAAGGTCAAGGAGAACACTTCCATTAAGCAGGAGGGACTGCTGTGTTATAAGAAAAGCTGCCTCGGTGATGCAGTGGCGCGGGAGCCCTAAGTGCCTCCATATGAATTCGTCAGAACCACTCATTTATTACAACCCGATCGTGGGTGAACCATGTGAGCGTGGGGATGGCTGCAGCTCTATTTCTGTGCATGCTTCTCAAAAGTCCAGCAATTATGGGGGGAGCGCATCGGGTGCCGGTGGCCACCTTGACGTCTGTCTCCCTGGGAGGGTTCCCGTTAAGCGGCCATCGTCCCAGCCGTCAACCCCACTGGGGTTTGGCCCCTGCGGTTCCTGTCTCCAGAGCCAGTGGCTAGGGTCTACCTCACTGGTGTGGTGGTGCAATGATGAGGCTCTAATAACTACCAATGAACACAGGAGGACAGCTACAAATCTGTAATTGGGCTGCAGGAAACCTAAATTTTGAGTCACTCCACTTCAGCATTGAATCATTATTAATGCAGCATGTAAAAAAGGAAATGCGGGTTTCCTTCTTGCAGGCTTTCGAAGCTGAAAACAAGTTTTTATCGAGTAGATTTTTGAATAATTTGCAGCTCCTTCTGAAACTGGTACAAGAATCTGTGTTTTCTGCATGCGGTCACTATGAAATGCTTTTTACCTGCTTTTTCTTATAGAAGCCCTTCTTGTCACAGTTTGGTATGCGGAAACCTCTGGGGTTGAGAATGTCTGTAATCTTGAGGCTGCTTAGAATACTCTCAATCTCTCTCCGACAGGGACCCTGCAGATGAGAAAACACATTAGCAGTTATTGTAGATTCTCCAAAATTTAAATATCCTCAGCTAAACTTTCGAAAAACCTGAGAAAGCAGAAGATGCCATTAGCCAGTTTGCAATGTGATTTTGACATTAATTCCCTGTTTTTTTTTTCAAAAAATAAAGATGTTAGCTAAGCTGGCTCTTGCTGCATCACGCAGTGCTCAGCTGTAATACCTAAACAATGGTGGCTACAATACAAAAGGGGTGATGGATGAGAAATTAATTCATCCAACCAACTTGTAGAGGCTTAACAGTTTGACAAAGCTGCTTAGAACTCTTACACTTTACACAAAGAATGGGGGATAAAGTGAATTCAGAAAGCTCAAAGAAGAAGCCAAAAGGCTCGTACTCAAGACCAAGTACTCCAGTCACTAATCAAAGCAGCCAGTCAAAACCCATTACTAGTGTGTGCTCACTTCTCTGGCCAAAGAGAAGATCAAAATAGCAGCAGGGCTTCCCAACAGGCACTCACATAGGCCAATCCATCATTCGCTGGCTCCCGCTACACCCGGCACGCGGACGCCTTGTGGCCAAACAACCGCCTGACCTAGGTCAGCCGCAGGGCCATCGTACTCGCTCGCTGCCATGCCAGTCTGCTGCTCACGATGCCTGCCAACCATCAGCACCGCTACCCAAAACATTTCATCACCCGCAGGGAGAGAAAAACACCAAAACACAGAGGAAGAGGAGAAAAACATTCCTCCAGTATGCTCTGAAGACAGAAAAATATTGGTTGTGGTACTTACATACTCAGGCTCCTGTTTGGTCTCTAGAGAGAAGTTTTGTTGGTCTGTGATGAGTGGTCCCGGCAGCTCCTCCATTTTAAAGCTCTGGGTTCTCTTCTGCTGCTCCCGTCTGAGGACCTCAGACTTGGCAGAGGGGAAAAAGGGGTGAAGCGGAGGTCTCAGGGGTCCCGTGGGTCTGTGGGTGCTGTATGAGGTCTGAAGACCCAAGCCGGTGGAATTCCTCTGTTCATCCTGAGCCTCAACATTCTCTGCTAAAGTTTGAGAACAACATGTGTGAATTCACAAGAAAGTAGTCCACTGGATATACAATATACCTCTCCATGTGAAAGTGCATTGGTAAATGCTGTTTCAGACATATTTCATTTTTTTCCACTTTTGCAGTCATCCAATTTTCAGAGGCAATTCCTGAAATTATATATAACTTTAAATTTTGGCAGGAAATGAATAGAAATATGCATTAAGACTAGCACCACTTTATTCCTCTTGTTTTTAACCCCTTAAAACACAGAAGCTGAATAGTAAAACTACTTAAAGGTAGCACATAATTCAAAAGCATCTTGATTTAAAAATCAATATTCAGCCTTTGCTCCTGGATTTTAAAGAGATTCAGGTAGCTGAACACCTTCCTGATGTTGCATCTCTCTTTTGCACAACTGAGTTCTAACTAGGACTCAAATGTCTTTCCTGTGCTTCAACCTGTTTCTAGAGCATTTGTGGCTTTAAGCTGGACTTTACTTTTATTGGATGCCATGAAGTTTAGAGTTGATTATTACGTGTAAATTGACCGTGCATCATGATGGAAAACTCTTCCCAAAATTGACATAAGAGTTCTCCAACTAGTCATTTAGAAGAGCAAGAGGCTTATTAGGGTTTAAGTTAGGTTTGTGATTTGAAGGTTTTTGATTCGACGAGGTTGATATTTGGATGTCTATACAGTTGTTACACGCTTAAACCCTTGTCCAAAAACTTTTTGATGATCTAAGCCCCTTATAAACAACTAATTGTCAACAGTGCGCGAGGAAAAGGTGCATGCACAAGAGTTACCTGGTAGTTCATTGACTGGAGGTGTTGGTCTGGTGGTATAGCGTTTGTTAGTAGCGTTTGCACAAATCCCCCGTCCCTCCAGCAGAGCCTGCAGAGGTTTCGTCTCACCGGGCTGATGCTGACAGATTAGTCCGGAGCCACATCTCCCGGTGTAAACGCCGCACGGCTGTCCGAAACTCAGCGCGCAAGTCATGCAGCAGCCGCAGCCCGGTTCGCGCACTTTCTCGGCGCAGTCCTTGGGTAAAGGTTTGCACAAAAGACGCGCTCCAGCATCACAGGGCTCGCATTTGATAACCGGTCCGACCGCACCTGACCTCCGGGTGAACGATGCCAGGACAAAAGTCATGCAAAGTGCGCGGAAACAAGAATCCATTGTTGCGTTTGGGAGCTTACGGTGTCAGGTTGAGGAAGCGCACTGTCCCGCTGTGGTGACTTTACACTGGGCAGCTTCTCTCATTCACATAAAGCCACTGGACAAAACATCTCAATATATAGACCCCAGTGACTGTAGTCACACCCCCGAATAGCTTGCGGTCTACTGATGAATTGCCTCGGCTCCGTTATTCCCTTAAAACCATCAGAGCCTCGAGATGTCGGAATTTTTGTAGACCACTAAAGTAACATCGACTGCATGTTTCTTTAGGGTTGGTTTTGAATAAAATGCAATTAAAATCAACCAACTTTATTAACTTTTTTTCCTAAGAGGATAATTTATTTGAGCTTTCAGTATTTTGAGTATATTTTAGCATCCAAGTAATGTAGTTAGTGTATAACCAAATGTGTTGTTCACACTTCAAGGAAATAATCATGCGATCCTAGAGAAAACACGCACATAAACGTTTTTGTTGTGTATCAACTCCAACTTTAAAGAGCCCACACACAGGAGGAGGTTCATGCGCAAATTCATTCACAGGGGGCGCCAATTGTGCGTATGTTTTTGTATGTGTGTGCGAGAGAGAGAAAGACAGAGAGAGAGAGAGAGAGAGGGAGAGGGATTTACAGCTCACTCTGGTGAAGTTGTAATTTTTAATGATTTATTGAGACTTTCAGTGAATTAAAGAGGCTAAAATGCCCTCATCTGTATTTGTCTTTTATTTTTCCCCTTAGTGCTTTTGTGCACAAGTGTGATCTTGTACAAATGTTCACATATGTGTTTGGATTAGTGTGTGTCCACTGCATGATTTTAAGCTTAACAAGTTGCATGACCTGAAATTGGTTTAGAGTAGCAGTGGTCAGTATTTTTTGATTGTGAGGCCCAATACAGAAGGAAATGCAGCGATTCACAGGCTGAAACATGCTTGGGTGGACAATATAGTGTCGATATTTTCACAACAAAGATGTCAACTGAACTTTGGCCTCAGAGACCAAGCGGCTTATATGTGACACAAAAGCAGTTGTCCATTTCCTGCAAAAAATAATAATAATAATAATAATAATAATGGATGATCTGCTTCCTTGATATCTGCACCTTCATTGTACACAATGAATAAAAATCAAGGCACCGGGTCTACCTGTCACTTGTTATTATGAGTAAGCTAACAGGTTTTAGACTCTTCAGAACTCTCCCTAACCTTAACTGACCTATCCAGGTGACACATATTGACAAAAGTCTGGGCTATCTCATTGCTAGCTATTGTCATATTCTTCAGTTTTGTTATGTTTCATAAAAATAAAGTAAATGTTTTTATCAACTGAGAGATCAAGAGATCTCAAGAGAGCTTGTGATTGTTTGAGATGACAGCAATATTGTGTTTAAACTAGGATATGCAATGAAAGTATAATGCAGTTTATTGGAAATATGCTTAAGGAATATTCTTTATTTTTAAAAATTCACAGCAGGTCGTACAAAACCAGCAGGCCACCATGGTTTGGCCACCCTTAGTTAAAGCAAATAAACTGTAACCAATCTATACATCAATGACTTTTTTCAAGCTTTGATACTGTATTAGCTACAAGAGCAGCAGAAATTTGTATTTGCTCTCTATTTGTTTATACTTTATTCTCCTCGCCTATGTTTCAAAGAACTATTGTACTTTTTACTCCACTACATTCAGCTATAATTAATACAAAACAATTGGTTATTGTAACCGGTATTATACCTTTTTATCAATGAAACAATCAAACTGCAGGTGAAATTCACCACTTTGACAAACTAGGACACTAAAATGCTGCTTAAACATTCATATTTTATTTTCCATAATAAATAGCAACTTAATATTGGAGGGAGTCAGTCTGCATAAAAAGTATGCAGACTGACCCCCTCCAAAAGGAAACTTTGACAGGTTTTTTAAAGTTAAAACAGTGGGATTAAGTTGAGATTGGATCTGCCTCTGAAATAGTAACACATTATCGAGGGAAGTGTGGATCCTGTGTCTTTTGAAACTTGTTTGTGCATTCTACGTCTTACGCCACTGTGCAGGCATGAATTGTACATTTAATATATAACATGTCCTCACGTTTAACTGGAGGTTAATCCCTTATTTATGTATCCCTTATTTTATAATGTCAATATAGTTAATCCCTTTGTTTATTTAAAGTCTTGACATTTTCCTAGTTATTCTGTGTAACTGTGGCTTCGGATTGTAAATAAATACCATTAAACCACATTATTTTGCAGATTTGATTTTTGCCACAAGCCTGAGTTTTAAAAATAGAACCTTGATGATTAAAGTGATTTGATTTCAAAGTGAGCAGGATTCATGTGGAGCAGAGGAAAGTCAAAAAAATATAATTCTGCTGTAGGATCTGCTGCAATCAGTCTATACAATCAGTTTTTCTACTTTGAGTCTACACAAACCCACCAGTGGAACATAATTCAAAGTGACCTGCCCATATGGTGTTCAGCATGTGCAGAAAAATGCACTGCATGTACCTGTTCCCCACACATACAGTAAAGCAGCGCTCTCTGAACTTGTTGTTAGGACGTGTGACATAGTTGGGCCTGTTCTGGTCATTTGTCAGTGCTACAAAGCAGACCTTTAAATAAGGACACATAGCACACATGTAAGTGAGAAAATTCCTGAGTAATTACATCTGTAGAGTTTTTAGCTCCACTATTAATTGCTTACAGATGACAGAGGGAATACACTGGCACAAAATGTCCAAAATACCTCAAAAGAATAACAGCAGGAGAGGCGAGGTGTACAGTTCCTCTTTGCTTTTGAAATTTTCTTGGAAGCCAATGTCAAATGGGTTGCCAACAAGCCCTGGCGTACTGCCGCCTGTTAACAGACAGGTCTACAGCAGAGCAATGCACAGTGGAATGCCAAACATTTGTTTCATAAGCTGAAAAAAGCCTGCTGATTTTCCTCCCTCTCCTCTGCTCAGAGCTCTTTGGAAGGGGCTCTCTTAGCCACCTGTGCATATTCAGCATAGCAGAGGAGAGCGACGGGCACAGGGAGTAATGTACTGAAGGAATGTCGTCCCGCAGAGCAGCCACTCAATAAAGAGGGAGTGTGAAGAATTTGCCTTTGCACACACAGGATATTACTGTACATATGTTTAACATAACGTGCTGTCAAGGGCCACACTGGCCAACCATAACTGCTTGTCAAATCCTAATCCAGAGCAATTTTCCACTGTTTTAAGACGATTTGGACGAATCGGATACACTCACTTGAAGTCCTGAGAGTGGTCTGTATTGGCTCCAGCAGCTGAGTTGTTGCTTTGTGTAGGCTAAATATATACGAGGCACCGACTGCCTGCTTCTGGATGTCACACGTATGCTGAGTTTCCTCCAATAAAAGCCATAAGTTGGTGTTCTGCATAAACGTGAGCAGTTATTTTCATAATACTGCTATTATTAGATTTCTATCTGTGTATTAAGCATTAAAACACAGCTGCTTCACTTTTGAAGGCTTTTAGAGTGGTAAAAATATAATGTTAAAGATTCAACACCAACATTTGTAATTAAAGGCATGTATTGAAAGTAAAAAAAACATAATAAAATGCATTTATGGTGATGTGAGGTTCCCTTTTACAATTAAATAGCCAGAGTTAAATACAGACAGCATGAAATGTGGCTAGTTTACATTCTGACACATGAGTAAAATCCCTTTCATTGAAAAAGGCAATCTGTGATGTCTTGTTTTGAAGTGCTGTATATGTAGTAATGATATTTCACCACCTCTGGCTCTGTTGGTGTGATTTTGTTTGTGTTCAGTGGAGATATGGAGGGGATGGTGTTTCTGTAGTGATGGGGAAAGAATCTGCAGCAAAGGCCAAAGCTCACAGATTGAAAAGCACATAGTTTAATCAGCTGGAGGTCTGCAGAACATGTCTGGGTTAACCCAGGAGAAGGATGTGTGTGTGTGTGTGTTTGTGTATGTGTGTGTGTGTGTGTGTGTGTGTGTGTGTGTGTGTGTGTGTGTGTGCGTGCGTGTGTGTGTGTGTGTGTGCGTGTGTGTATGCCCCCTTACTCTGAAACACCAACCAACTCTTTCCCCCGTTCTAACCTGGAATTTGGGATGGCAGTGGGGGTCTGCTGTGTCTGGAAAGAGTGTGGATACGTATGTTGTGTGTAGGTGTGTTGAAACAAGAGCGGAGGAGTGGGGCTGTTCAGGAATGAAGCTGCCACAGATCACATGACAAGTCTGGTACAGTCACTGTTATTCTTTTTTTTTCCCACTGTAGACTCATGACCGTCTCTCATATAATTGCCCCTGTCTGAGGGCTTTTCAAGCAGACCTTCATCACAGATCAATTGGACGCAAAGGTCTCCATTATTATTAATATGATCATCTTTTTCCTTTGATTCTCCTCTGGCTGGCACCCGCACAGAGCTGCGACAATTATCCGATTATTAGATGTGGTTTGAATGGTGGACAAAATAAAGAGCTGAGAGGGCAAAGGCCACCTTTCATCTTACTCCAGGGTCGGTTAATTATTTTTTTGGAGTGGTCTGTTCGCGGAGCTGTCATGGTCCCCATTTCTGGAGGCTTGGCCCCCGAGGCAGTCCAAGGCTGTAATTAGGCCTGAGAGAAGTGGAGGATGGAGAGAGAGGAACTCTCAGCACTCAGCCTGACGGATTGCAGAGTGCTCGGAAGTAGGCTGAGAGTGGCGCCGCTCACTTTGGGCCCGGAATCCCCCCCAGACAGTATCACTTCCTATGTCTGTATTTCTCTGTCTCATACAGTTGAACATGCGCTCAAATATGTATGTACAATTTCCTCACATGTGCAAAACATGTTGATTCTCACTCTCTCTCTCAGTCTTTGACCTTTAAAATGGTTTCTAATTGAGTTTGAAGTACTTTTTCATTCATGCTCCATTTATCTTTTTTTTTTAACTTTCAGTGTTCGATACCTGCTATCAAATGATTTAAATACAAATGAAACAGACGACTACATGTAATTTGCTCTTGTGCAGTCATGTATCATTTTCTTTCTGACACCAACACACCATTACTCATCATAAACAAAGACAAAATTATAGCTGGTGGTGGAGGGAATATCCCTAGCATATGCAGGCCCTACAATGCTCCATTTATTTTATAAGTGATGGTGGTCTGTGGTTGTAACATGTGGCCTAAAGCTGAAAAGAAGAAAAAAAAAAGATTTTGACAGAGTTAGAGTTATGACGGAGTGAAAAGTTATAGCCGTCTCTGACAGGTTCACCCAGCTAATCTAATTTATTTTCCAACGTAGCAGGTCAGATTAGTTTTATTATTTTTCCTGTTATTCGAGATATATTTTACATGATTCCTGTCCATTGTCCTTTTGTTGGTTAATGTTTTTATGCAGTCCTTCATAACTGTTAAAGAAAAGTTTTTGATGTGGTTTATTTTGTCAAATTTTTAGTACCATCAGGAATTTTTCACTGCTGTCATGGCCTACTTTCAAAAAGCCAGACATGGGTGGGCTCAACTGCATCTTCAACCTTTTCCTCTTTTTCTTCTCCTCTTTTTCTTCTTCTATTTTTCTTCTTCTTTTTCTTCTTCTTGTACTTTTTTCAGGCATGTTTTCCCACCAGGAGTTCTAACCCCATAGGGGCCTCCTCTGTTGTTTCCATGGAGAATGTTGAGAGACTGTGAGAATACCTCAACTAATTTAAACCACATATATGAGTTAAGGAGAAGAATAAACATAAAAAAGCATTGGTGTGAATTGGTGTGAGGCTGGTTTTTAGTATTTTTAACTAAAAAACCTAGTAGCTATGATAGGCTGACTGCTCAGGACAAATTTCCCATCCAACCCCCAGTGTGGGAAAAGTAGTCGGCAGTTGAGCTAAACTGTATCCATGTATGTTTCCACTTTTAAATCAATAATATTTGGAGTATATTTGACGTTTTTAAAGGGGAAGTACTTAGAGGTCCAGTGTGTCAGATTGATTGGCATCAAGTGGTGAAAGCCGCAGGCTGCACCCAACTAAATTTCCCTCCACTCAGCCTCCAATTCAAAAGTGTATAGGAGAACCTACTTAGGTTGCAAACCCTGTAAAAAACATAATAGAAGCCAGTTTAGGTTTGTCAGCTCTGGGCTACTGTAGAAACATGACAAAGCGTTGGAGGGAACTCTCTGTAGATAAAAGGCTCACTCTAAGTTGACAAAAACATGAAAATTCTTATTTTCAGGTGATTATAGACATACTTATGGATGTTATATTCAATTTCTGCACATATTCTACAAATAATGATAAGTAAATCCTACATTCAGGACCTTTAAGCTCATCTGACAGGGCTGAGGGAGGACATTTCTCTGAAAAACAAACAAACAAAAAAAGGTTTGCTCAAATCATTCAATTCACATTGCAAAGGCATCCCTTGACCTCACTGCTTGTTGTTTCCAGTTCAGTGACCGTGACCATGGCCCAATGAGAAACCTTCACAGCCCAAGTCTGTAACTGGGAGTCATAGGGCACCCTCGAGCCCTTGAACCCTGTAACTTGCTTCTTTAGGTCACTTTTTAGACAGAAAACACATCATAGACTGTTCTTGTTTTTCTTTGTGGCACGGAACCGTGCAGTTTTTCTGAAATGATTCTGACAGAAAAAAAAAAAAACAGTTCATATTGCATTGCTCATTAACAGCTAATGGTCCAGACGTGGCCTGATATGAACGCCCACAATTAATCTAGCAGTGCGTTTTGAGGTTTCAGCGTCTGCTGAAAACCAAACAGGGGCCTCAAATTGTGCAGCCATCCCAGAATTCACTTTCTATTTTTGCTCCCCAACCTTTATTCTGCCTCCGAGGAAAAAAGATGAGCCCTGCCCCTCTAATTAAGTGGCCATAAAAAAGCTCCAAAGCTGGGGTGCTGGAGGACTGGGAATGAGCTCTGTCAGCCTGATGAACATGGGGCCTCTCACCTCCACATTATCTGCAAAGTGAAACTTGATTGGCTTCAGCCTGCTAGAAGAGACTGGTGTAAATCTGTAAGGTTTATTGGGAAGCTGGTATTTGTTGAGACAGGAATACTGTATGTGACAGGCCTAATCAGCGTCTGTTACGGGTCTTTGCTCAGGTCAGGAATGTCAACACAATAGTGGTGATTATATTACAGAGGCTCATCAGCAGTCGCCATTTGTAGGTTAGCAATGGAAAATAAGCCTAACTCTGCCCTGGGCCATTTTCTTGTCTGTTTTTCTTCCATGTACATGCTCCTCTATCATTAATTAGCCTGTTAATAGTAGATATTAAGATATATAAATCAAGTTTGATGGGGGATCATTGCAGTATAGAGGCTCTCTCACATACTGTTATTACCTGTGTGAAACTCTGTCTCTCCTGAAAGGTTCCTCTGTAGTCTAATAGGGTTACTTGGTTTTCTGGACTTTCCCTGGCCTCTTTTATTTCAAGACCACTCTTCACTAAATAACAGAGGAAGACGGGCTCTGGGCCCTCTGCAGTCACCACACCTGGGCCTTCGCTTCCTTCCTGCCCTCCCCGGGAATTCTTCACTTTCACCACCTGCAGAGGGACAGTAGTGAAGGCGGGTGGGGGGGTCAACCACATTACACCTTTCCTCCCTCCTTGGCTTGGCTCTGCAATTTTATTCCCTGTCAGCACCATTAGAGCGACCTGTCCAGGCTTGCGTGGAAGTAAAATCCTTTTTTACTGCTCTTCATAAAGGAGACAGTGGACATGTGTGTGTGGGATCTGTGCACATGCACTGAGAAAGAAAGGCACAGATGCTCAGCTCCTGTGAGTGTGTCGGCCTTATTAAAAGATGTGATGGTGGTCTACTTAGGTCCGTCACCATTATTGTTAGTTCAATTTTAAGCTACAGCTAAGAATGTTGATCTTTACTGGGGAAATAAGCCACGTCAGAAAACCACTTTGCTCATGTGGAGGTTCAAAAGTGTTGCTAGTGTCCCCTGCTGGCTGCAAATTGAACTGAAGCTTTATTCTTAGAAGGTCTGCCTGTGGGTTGCAATATTAGCTTCTGTCTGAGGACAGTGAAGCAAGAAACCCAGCTGTGAATAAAAGCTCCAGTTGTTGTGATTCAGACTAAGACCTGTGCATTGTGTATTGGGTTTAGCATTGTATTTTGCTCAGTGCTTCTCAAACTTTCCTCCCATGCTGCCCCTTCAGAAACCATAGTTCACGTCCCCCGCCCCACATTTTTTTTTAAAATAATCTTTAAAAGTAATAGAATGAGCTTGCTGGTGAGTTAGAACGACATAGTTTGCAGGCAAACACTATCTAACCACACAGAACTTTGTCAAACTTTATTGGAGACCTCCAATTTATGAAACACCAAATATGATTGTGAACTGGAAATCTACAATAATTCCTAAAAATATAGAGAAAATGGAAATATTTTATATTTGAGAGAGAACATCAGCTTACTGCAGCACTTGTTTGCTAATTTTTTCTCTTGACAAAAAAGTGAACAAGCACATTTAACTTGTTAAGTTTTCGGCTTTTATTTCCTCCTCACATGAGTTTTGGTTGTTACAATCATCTAATTCTACAATATCTGACAACAGAGCAGGGCATTTCCCTACCAGCACCTCTGAATTTTACTAAAAACATGTCATTAGCATTCTTGTTTGTTTACTGTGTACAAATAACACATGCATGTCTGATGGTGCCCCCGCAGTTTTTTCATACTGGTGGCTAGATGGAGCCACAGAAAACTAAATACCAAAACTGAATTTTAGGATTGTTTTATGTTGTTGAAGTTGATGTAAGAAGTTAAAAACTATGTAAATATCAAAGTTAGGAAATCACATACTAATATTCCTCTTCTCTCACTGTTATGTTACTAATTATTTGATGTTTACGACTAATACTCATACAGTAGGTACCAGCTTGGAAGAGCCTATGAGAGAACGAAGGCAGCCGTGCCCCCCCATCCCCCAGCCACCCTTTGGCAGCCCTATTGAGCAGATCACCAACAAATCATCCTTTGTTGGGACCATATCTGGAATGGTTGCCTGGCAACTGATCTTGGCTATGTCAAACTCGGAACGGATCATCAAGATTAAATGAATGTTTCATTTTGTTTATTTACAGAACACATCAAACAATGCAATATCAATATACAAATAAACTGTTCACATGTAGCATGTCATACAGAGAGGCACAGTATAAGATAAGTATGAGGTACAGGTAACATGTCATGATAACAAGATAACAAATGTGTACATAATCAATGAAGGAATATCAACAGAGCTGTATTGTGGCGTGTGGTCCCCTTGGGATAAAATGGCTGCCCAATACAAAAAAAAAAATTGACAGGAATCAAGTTTTATGTTCATCATCTCTTATACAACATCAACAAGCACTCAACTGGGGTAATAATCAGCTTTATCATTACCCAGAGCGAATACATTGTGTATGTTACTGGCAGATAACTAATGGAAGAAGACTGAGGATAAAAGAAATGCAAGAGATGAATGCGAATACAGCATTTGTTCTCTCCATATAGCAGCCTATGTCTTTTTTAATTCAAATGAAATGTACAAAATTTAGGACACAATAAATTTTTTTGATACTAAAACACAGCAGTGCTGTTACCTTGCCACCAAAAGGGCAAAATAAAGTAAAATTTGGCAGCTGAGTGATATGCCACTTGTACTATCTTCTACACAAAGTACTGATGGGTTTTGAACCATGTCAAGTCAATATATATTAGGGTTTAATTAAAATATTTTCTATGGTTTCTCTCATCTCAACACACACACTCGCACACTTTCATTAAAAATGTTGCAGACAGCTTTCAAAGTGGTCATATTCATATACATCTTAAAAAGAAAAATTATTAAACAGGTTCAGAGATGCCACATACATGCTGAACATGTACAGAAGGCTGTGGTTTAAAAAAATAAAATTTACATTGCATAGATAAAATAGGATAATCCTGCATGCCACGTCTCCCATCCAAAAAGTCCAAATTATACAAACTTCCTGCACTGCTTTTCCACATTTTAAAATCAGCAACAACTTTACAGACTGTTTCTAGCTTGAATGTAGAATCTTTTGGTTAAATATTAGATAAAAATACATGCAACAAGTTAGCGCTTTATTGACTGTCCATAAACTCCTCCATAGGAATAAGAAAAGCAGCCTTTTTTGTTTAAAATATGCTGTATAAGACAATACAGTTTAAAACTAGAAAAAAAGGATTATACATTTCTTATGATTTAGTTGTTTTCTCGCTTGTTTACTTTACAGTTCATTTTACAGGAAAGAAAAAACACAGCATAGAAGCCGATTGGATTTGTATTTTTAAAGGCTGTCATTAAATGTCCTGGTGCCGGTAAGTGGTCGTTATGTTTGCAACATCCAGTTAGTAATTCAGGGTGAATGTCCAGGTCATCACCATTTTCAGTCCTTTGTTCAGCCTTCCAGTCTTTGTTTCTTGTGTCTACCCTGATAAAAGTCTGTTCAGTTGAACACGTCAGCCCGAGTTTGGCCATCTACTTACTCTTGTGCGAGCCAATCATCACCTTGGAGACAAAGTTGACGATGGCGCTCGCTGGCTGCTCGGGGTCATGCTCTGCAAACAGGTGACATACATTGTCCATGGAAGTGCCAGTTTTCCTCGCCACAAAGCCAAAGATCCTGCAGAGGTGGAGCAAAGTGCTTAACAACAGCGCTGTAATCTACCTTAAACAGACTGTGTCACTTTAAAAAATAGCTGCTTTAATGCTGCTTCTGGTTGCAGCAATGGAAAAATAATAATTTACTTACTTTGCTGAAGGACAGCCATCTCTTTTCCACCTAAGGACATCGAAAAGAGAATAATAGGTGTTATTAGCTTTTTACACTCAGCCTTACCTTACTTCTGCACATTCAGAATTAGCAGTGACAATGTACATTTCTTTTTTTTCCCAGTACTTCTGTTTCCTGCCCTGCCTGGTTGGAATAAGAATACATTTGCCTAACAATAGCTGTAACCACCAGTCTGGAAATCCTTTAATATAACAGGGTCAAGCTTAAAATTAACAGTACTCACTTTCTATCTTGAGGGTCCAATGCACAAAATATGACTGTATTGACATTGTAATGCCTCCTGAAGAAAAGTCTGAAAAGAAAAACAGGGTGGTTATAATGAGATACAAGTCTCCCTGCATACATGGGGTGTGATCAATAAAATCTGAGCATTACTGCTGCGAACAAACAGGATGCTGCATGCTCATGTACGTGTAGCAGGCTCAAGCTACAGGTTTTATCCAAGTTTTTTAAGTTACACAGCTGGATCATCATTGGCACATGTGCCTTCATGACAACTGGTACATGGCAAGTTTTTGATTCCTTGGCAGAAGCAGCACTGGGTCCAAGTCTGCCAGGATTTGAGGATCATCACCGCTGATCAGGATTGTGTAAATGGCTCTGGTCCAGAGACCAAAGAACAGTTTTTGCTGTAGAAGAACCTACTATATCAAAGACTAAATAGGACATATCAGATCAGGAGAGCACGAGCATGTTGGTGGTTTTCTTTTGCATTCATGTGGTTGTGCACGGTTAGGTGTTCCCCACATTCAGGAAGTTAATGCTGAGTATTACTGTGAAGCTCTGAGACATCCAGGATAGAACATTTGGCACAAACGACCTGAACTCTGGCGCCATGGCAATTGGGCTCTGCGAATTCAACAACGCGTCCATTCAGAGCGCACTGATGAAAAGGTACAAGTTTCTTGCCCATGACAACACAGCTGTCCCTCCCTAACCCCTCTGCTCACCACATTTGGCTCCCTACAGCTTCCTTCTGTTCCTCAAAATGAAGTTTTGATTTTATCTGCAGACCCAAGTTTCAGGTCTGTGGTGAGGTTGCACATACCGGTGGTCACTAAAACGATCGAAACTCAGGTGCTAACGATGATCAAATGATGTAACTTGGAACACTTACACATAAACAACATTGCTTTAACCTGCTACATGCACATTACGTGCAGTGCTGTTTGCATGCAGAACAAAAAGAAACGGTCTCAGATGTTTTTGATCATGACTTATCGAACATCTGTGCGGTACTCACTTCCTCTGGTTGTCAGTGAGTGTGATTCCCTGGGAGGACACCTTAAAGTGGACTACAGTGGAGGTCGGTGGAGGGTTGGAGCTCAGAGTCATGGTGGTGGCTTTCTGCACCGCCTGGACGCCTGTGAGTGACTCCATCTCCACGGAGCACAGGTACCACACGTTACAGGCTGCAGGAGCACACAGATTCAAATTCTGTTGTGATCACACAAATAACTACAGAGCAAATGTATCCAGTGAGTCAGTCAAAGAGTCCATAATAACAGCACAGGGACAAACGAGTGGATGCACTCATTTCCAAATGTGTCCCAGAATTGTAGGTGTTAATGCAAGAAGCCATCATTGATTTGTCACAATGTCTATTAAAAGCCAGTGATCTAAGATGCCTGATTACCTGCACCCTGTTTTAGAAGCTCAGCAGCAGAGTTGGTGACTGATTGTGAGGTAGTCTCCACAACATCTTCGAGAGGATCTACGAACAAAAAAGAAACCCAAACATGTCAGTGAGAACTCTTACATCAACAAAGAAAATTACTAAACGGCCAGACAGCCTAGCAGACAGACTGGCCGCAAAAACTAAATAATGTTTATTCTCTATTCTGACCTTCATGTCCGTCTATTAAATCAAGTCTGTGACTGTGTGTCAGACTTTTACCTCTATCAGGTATGATGAGTTTGCAGGGCAGGGCCAAGGGAGTGATTGAATGTTGGCAGACCAGAGCAGTTAAGCTTCCTGTAAAACAATAAGATGTCACAGTAACATCACAACAAGAGTCCATGCTTTATTATCACATGAGCATCATGTTTTTTATACATTACACAAGATTTCTGGCTTGACAATCAATCATTTCTGCAACTTCCATTTACAAATTTATTTGCCGAATATTTAATACATGAAAGAAGAACTTGATACACTAAGATAGAGAGAGCTAAAGTCCTGCCCCTTCTGGTGGACTACCATGGGATTTTGTTTTGGAAAAAATATGTACAGAAGTCAGTAGAGAGACAAATAATATTGGTGATTCTGTTTGTATTGTGCCATCAGCTATACATATGATGTTTAACAACTAAAATGATAAATTTGTAGGCCAATAAAGTCACAGTTTTTCATAGAGATGGTAAAGCACTTTTTTGTTTTTCTGTGAAACTGCTCAGTGAACCAAATCTCTTCTCCAGCACAATTTACATCACCAACACCAATGCAGCTGTCACCTAAGCACATTTCACTCCGGCATCAACAAAGTAGTTTATAAGGGGCAAACAAAAACATGCCAGATTAAACTGCAGACCATAAACTCCTAGGTGAATTATTCTGCCATCTTTCTGCTGACCAAACTACTGATCACCAGCCAGTGGTACAATCCAGCACAGGCCAGCAGAGGGCAGCATGGGGCATTAAGTTTGGTGCAGCATAGCCAAACAACCAGTCACTCTTGTTGACCAGCAGTGAGGGGACATGTTTAAACAGAGAGGGTACTCACCAAAATAAGGCTCATTGGGGCAACCCTTCAACCGCACTCCTTTCTGTGTACACTCAATCAGGAAGTGGCGAACTAATTCATTGGAAAGATCTCCTCCTGTTTGAAGAAAAGACAAAAAAAAGTCAGAAAGAGATGCACAAGAAGATTGATTCTTCATACCACCCAGTGATCTGTTTGAGCAAAACTGCCCTCTGTTTGACACTCTAGACTTACTCCTGACCCAAATAAAAAGCTCCCAAGCATTCATCTCAGGACAACACGTAATTTCCCATCTTTGAAGAGTTACATAAAACATATTAAATCGCTACATTCAATCTCTGCAGAGATTAATGGGATTAGGATTCAACAGAAGGGCCTAGGAGGGGGCAGGAGGAGTCTATGTGAGGAATGTCTTGACACAAAGGCTTGGAGAAAGGCCTGCTCCTTAAGGTGGGTTGGGTTTCACACTCATAAGGAGCCACAATGCCCTGAGCTGCAAGTGCGGAGAAGGGGCCGTGTCATGATGTCACCACAGGTGCCGTTGGCCTGGGAAGGGGTGAAGGCGAACAAAAGGACAGGTGTGAGCTGGGGATGGAATGAAAAGGGTTGAACACTGCGGTGGGTTGGTGCAGGAAGGGCACAAGGGCATCTTTTGAGTCCTCGTGTTTTTTCTGACAGAAGCTTCAACTTTTTAAATAGTTCTCCTTGTTTTTGATACACAGTGCGTGGGATGTAATTACCCCTGATTCTTTTTTGAATAAGAAAAAGTGTTATGGGAATCTCTGTCATCACTCAATCAGCCTTTGTTTTTGTGTTGACACAAGGCCAGAGACTGTTTGGCCAGATTCCTCTGGAGACTTTGTATTCTTTCCAGAAATATTAAAAAAAAAACAAAAAAAACAAAAACCCTCCCTGCATTTAATTCCCGATTCTGCTAAACCATCACACTGGGAGGTAAACAACCACCCAACTTTTTTTGACCTCAGTCTCAAGGGGTCAAAAAATGTTGACGGAACATATTGTGAAAAAATTTTGGGAACATTTCTACCTGAGTCAGTAAGATTTTTATCTGCATGGCGGCTATTTAACAATAAAATAAA
>JAPZDZ010000004.1:13316598-13328650 GCA_029783805.1 Acanthurus tennentii | reverse complement strand
CTTTCCGTTCCCTCTCAGTTACTACCATCCTTCAACTCCTGAATGCCAAAACTGTGAGTCGTACGAATAATGATGATGATCATTCACGTTTTCTTCCGCTTGATGCTTCCACATCTGCCTCTGTTGTGTAGATGATGGCCATTTTGGAAATGGAAGTTCTTAAGAACCCTGTGAGCAATTTGTACGGAACAAATTGTACATACAGGAAGAGTAAAGCGAAACAGAATATTCTTTTTTAAGAACTTCAATTGTTTAAAACTTTTTTTCACATTGCCCTTGTTGATTCCTTGCACGCAGCAAAAAAATTACATTTATCACAAAGAAAAATCGATTTTCTTGGTGGTGCTTCAAACATTAAAATAATTCAAAGCAAGATTTATTTCCAAAAACATCTCAGTTACTTTGGGTAGACCTTGCTGCAAACTGTTCTCTTTTTGCAATTTTCCTTGTTGAAATTTTCAAGACAGTTTTTGGAACAGGGTTGCATCTTATTGGCACATATACTGTCTATTTTTCCAAGAATAATCATCAATATTATTCATATTAAATTCTGAAGATTATGAGGATCAGTCTCTCAGTGCAGTTAATTTTACCAACAATGGAAGTCTACTTACAATTTATTCCATTTTCTTTTCTTATGGGACATTGGAAATTTATATTCTGTTATGTAACTGACATTGTAGATGTTTGTTGCTGTGAAAAAGTTTTTTTTGAATGAAAACTTTCAAATGTCTGGAAAGAAGTTTAGTTATCATAATGCAATTTATAAATGACGTGAGCAGCTTTTTTTTTTAAAAATTGATCTTGCAACAGAGAGATCAATGCGAGAAAAGAAGAACAGTGGTAAGGCAGGGTATTTTGGGTGAGCTGATCCTTACTGAGTCACACTACATTAGGACAACAACCTACTTTGACAGTAAACTTCAGTAAACAACATCTTTGGAAAAACAATCTCTTAAAATTCAACTCCGAATTCACACTTGCGGATAAACACACATTCCCACTGATGAGTGAAGGAAAGCCATTGAAGTAAATGAGGTTTTCTTTTCTCACACCCTTAGCACTACAGTGGCAAGCGTTTTTCAGACTTCCTCCTCCTGACCAACCCCTGACTGAGGCGAACTGAGTCTGCCAGAACCCTGGTGGTAAGTAGATGCAGAATTCCAACAAAGCTCCCAGTCTTCCCTCTCAGATTTAGTGTTTACACGAGAAAACAAGCCTGTAAATATCCCACATGAATGCTCTGGAATCAAGGCAAGAAAAAAAAAAAATTGCCCCTTTGTTTATGTCTTTTCTTCGCTTTGATGAATTCTTAAATTTAAGTGTTTTTGCTCTTTTATTGCATTCCCAGAGGTGTGCATAAAATTCTATATTGCCCTTTTGGGGTACTTTAAACAAAAATAAAAAAGGCAGCTCATATTCATCAAGCTGAACTTAGCTTATAAAAACACTCAATGAATACTGGGAAAGGGTGGATCTGTGTTTTAATGCTACCACCACGTCGCTCTATTCTGGGAGGTTGTTGTGAATTCTGTGGTTGAGTGGAGAGCAACAACCACAGCTAGGACGGGACGCCCCGACAGGGTGGCTTTAAGTGTGAGTCTTGTGTGTGTTTGTGCAGGAACTGGTGAGATATGTGTCTGCGTCTGTGTGTGTGTGTGCATGTGTGGGATGGTTAAAAGCATGCCTATTCATTTGATGAAACAACAAAATAGAAATCTCTTGAGAACTCACTGCTCTTCCTCTGAACCCAGCATTCCCTGCATACAACAACTCTCCTCCCTGTCCTTCACACAGAAACACCACTGTTTGTCATGCCCATCATGCTCCGACCTAAAAAGTACATTTTAGCTTTCATTTCCTTTGCTCGCCATAATAGAAGTCTTGTTTCCACAGGGCCTGCTGCTGGCCTGGAATTTAAGTCCCACTCATGAGCAATAACTCCTGTTAGCAACGACTGAAACATAAACCAAGCTACCGGTGACTGTGTGTGCATTTTAATGCAATCGCTCCTTAGTCCCTAAATAACATGGAGGACAGGGGCTGTCACGCTATGTAAATACACTGAGATAGATGTAGAGTGTGTGTGTGTATTTGTGGAAGTAAGAAACAGAGAAAACACACTGAAGAAACAGCAAAAGAAAGAAGGAAAAAATAACATCTCCCATTCATAAAACAGCCGCTGGTATTTTCACCCTGAAGGTCTGATTCATTAGACAGACCGTAGCACTGCAATAACTAAGCCTTGTGAATCATGTAGTGACTAATGCAGCGTAGTAACAGTACCTTCACCATCACAGATGTTCTGGTAGGAGTCCCAGCGGATTAGAGGATCTGCTGTGTTGTAGTCCACAATGACATCAGCCCCATTCTGCCACCTGTCCGCACCTGGACCCAGAAATAGCATAACTGTAGATACTTGATACAGGTGTTTTGTTTCCATGCATCACAGGAAATGTCACAAAATACTGTTTGTCATTATTTTATTGCAAAATACAGAAAAGTTAGTTCTCAGTGGAATCACAATGGGACCATCCTTTGCATTCAACTCATATCACCAAGCCCTGAGGATATTTACTGGCTTTTTTTTCATATATTTAAACAAAGAAATAATAAGACTTATGTGTTTGAGAGTTTACAAGACTATTAATGAGTAAAAGTCTTAAAGGTACTATATGTAACATTTTAGCAACGAATACAGTACGATTCCTCACCATACCTCTGATGAACTGGTTCAAGTGTGGCTAACAATGTGGTCCAGTTGGCTTCAGATCACTGACCCCATCTTAATTAATGGCTCACAGTATAAAGTAGAGTGTTTATAATGCACAGGTTTCAAATGGTCAGTAATGATTGTTTTCACCCAAGTAGCCACCGTTCAACTCCCAGTAGTAGAACAGTTTCATATCTTTCATGTTACGCTGCCGTACACACTTGTGCCGATACAGAATGTTTCAAACTGGACATCGACCCAGTAAGCTACAGGTTTGACCTCGGTATAAAAACTGTACAGTAAATGGTACTAAAATGTTACATATAGCAACCTCTGACATTTTGAGAGTTACACTTTTTCAGTTTATTTCACTCAAAGTAAGATTAGTTCAATACCATTCTCATGTCTGTTTGTTAAATGTGACGCTGAAGCTAGCACAAAGACTGGAAATAGTACAAAATATTTAGTCTGACTCTTGCCAAAGTTAAAGAAAGAATTAAGCATTTTTTCATAAGCTTTTTTAGCCTTTGAACTGAGTTAAATAAGCTGTTTTTATCCTCTCCCAAACTTTATGCCAAGCTAAGCTAAGCTAACTCCCTCTTGGCTTTAGCTGCATATGTACTGGACTGACATGAGAGTGATATTAAGCTTTTTATCTGACTCTCAGCATGCCATTGTAAAACAACAACAAATAAGGTCCAAACAAGATTATAGGCAGGGTTTTACTTTCACTCCTACTACCGGAGAATGAAATCAGATCTACATCACATAGTATGGGGACAACAATGACTGGCAAGAGTACAGTTTTGATCAGAAGACCATCGGATGCTCGAAAAACTGCCAAAGAATTTGGTCTAAACCCAACCAAAATATTCTAACTATGCAGAAGGGATTGTATTAAATGAACACTCAAGTAACAATATACAACATATAGTTCACTGGGTGCACACGCACACACACATACACATACACATACACATGCAGAGACCCACACGACATGGTTTCACTCCTGTGGGGCTCTGGAAGCAGCACATGCTGTGCTTATTTACGTCTCTGTCAGCACACACTTCACACTACATTTCCCCTCTGCAGCATTCCACATCCCTCCTCACCAGGGGGCAGAGGGGGGGAGGAACAGAGCACAAGACGGCATGCAGGGAAAAATGGAGAAAGAAACTCTGTCTCTGCTTTTCCAACTACCTCTTCTTATTCTTATTCTTATTCAACTGCAAAAAAAATAATAATAATAATCAAAGAGTTAGGGATCTACCTGGGATCTTCTCTGGTCCCTCAGAGAACACCAGCTCCACTTTACCATAATCTGCAAATCTTGGATCTGGAATGTAAGCAGACAGGAATGCATTTAGTGTGGCCACTCAGAAAATAGAAAGATGAATGGTGTAGTCTGCGAATAAGATTCTCTTGGTACACGTAACATGTTTGGGAAAACAAGATTATTGGTCTCAAAGTGCCAAGTCTAAATTGAGTCCAGACCGAGCCCTGCAGATGCTGCGTAGAGCAAAGAAGCTGCTGTAAACTAGCGGCGGCACGTTGAGACCTGCTCTTTTTCTTCTTTTTCAGATCTACCTTTGTTGGCAGTCTCCAGATCTTCTTTCTCAAACATCAGGTTGTAGCCCTGCACTGCTCCCGTGTGGAACTGCAGCCGGAAAATAACTTCCCGTTCTGAGGTTACGTCACTCTTGTGATAGCATTTAATCTACAAAAGAACACACACAAATATTGCGATTAGTACAATCGGTGCTGATGTCAGGGACTTTCAGAAGGACTTTTTTTTTCATTTTCCCACCATGATATCTCCTTTTAGAAGCTGGGCAGGCTCCAGGGTGATGCATATACGGTCTCTGTGGCCTGGACCAATGTGACTGAAAGAAAAACAAGTGAGAATCAGTCAGAGTTCGGAAGCAATTGCAGATATTCACTGAAATTCAGTCAAAGTGAAATAAAATCAACAGTAGAGTAATTGAGCAGAGAATTGCTTTGAAATGTTTTCACTGTTCTCCAAAGGAAATAATAATACTAAAATTACTCCACCTCATGTGTAAGCTACTTACTAGATTCCAGATGAATACACTGCTTGCATTCCCTGGTAAACCTTGAGGTATGGTCGACACACTGAAAGGATGCAAAAGAATAATAATTTAAAATAAATAATAGTTACATGGACATTCATAACATGACCTTATGCAGCCTCTTAGGTAAAATATTTGTGAGTAGCTTCTCAGATGCTTTGCTCACAGCTGACGTGTGATAAGCTGTTGTTGTGAGAAAGGGATTTGAGCTCCATGAAGTGACGAAAACCTTTGTTGTTTCAGTGAAATTAGTGAAAACAGCAATTTACATGCAAACGCAAGTGTGTGAGTTCCCATGAATTTACTGGGAACCCATAAAAAAGTTCTTCTCCTCAGTTCTGGTGAGGTGAGTGCTTCTATCTGTCTGTGCTTGCATGTGTGCTGGAAAATGAAAATGATACAAAGCACAGATAAGTCTCCATCTTGTTTACTGCTTCAACTCTGATGTGGTTGTGTCTGGACTCTTTTACACTGTCAGGGATAGCAGTGACTGAAGTTTTACTGGGAGCTGCAGCTGTGTGTAGTGGTAAACAATATGAGTTTAACCTCCAGCAGCGTCAAAGTTGGGTATCCCATGAAGGATGACGCAGTGCAGGAACAAGGGTGAGGCGTTAATCTTCATGGATCCACTCAGAAGGCTGTTGAGGATCCAAACATACCTGCAAGGAAAGCACAGAGCTAACTGCTAATTATATGCAGGACTATTTTAATTTATCACTTCCAAAATATGAACAGTTAGGTAGCCAGGTTAGTTTTTTTCTTTTAAATGATGGTAAACTCTGCTTTAAAGTAGTAATACAAACAGCTGGTTATCAGGGGAATAACTCTTGGCCTGGCTCAGTCTAAAGAAAAAAGAATCTGTTTCCCATGTTTTCCATTGATTTGGCTAAGCTAGGCTAAGTAGCTGCAAGTTGTAGCTTCACATTTGACTTACAGAAATCAAGAGAAGCAACAATCTTCTCATTTAAATTCCAGGCAGAGAAGCAAATAAGCACATTTCCAAAAAATGTGCCAGATTATTCTTTTGTCTTGAAACAACAGTGGACATCTGAGAAGCTTGTCTTTTCTTGTTAAATGAAAAAAAAACTGTGGAAAATCTGTTTATATTTCTTACAATAAAGCACCACAAAAAGTATTGTCTTCGTTGTGGTGCTGAGACTTGAGTATCAAATTCACACTAGCGTCGAAAACTTTTAAGGACATCCAACAGCCATGCTAATTCGAGCTCATATGTTTACAATTTGTTTGCCAAATGTCTATCGAACATAAGTTTAGGAGCCAGACAGCTCAGGGAAACTGTAACAAGAGCCAGATCAGTGTTAGCAGTGATAATTCACAGTGATTCACAGGGTTAGGATTACATAAGGTCACCCTAGGGTCCCATTTTTTTATAACAGTATACAACAATGTAGGACTTCTCGTTGAAAAAGACAGACAAACAACATCACGACAGCCAGTGTTTTGTATTGAATCAGCTGGGTCTGGGACATGAATTTGTGTATGTGTGTGATTGTGGGTCAACAAAACACCAGTAAAACAACACATGGACAGACCCATGCTGCTAGACAGAAGGGCGTGCTGGAGTTTTGGGTCTTACCGTTTCTGCGAAGGTGTCATCAGAGCTGAGACCTTATCATCATAGTATTTCCTCATCGCAAAGCGGTCCAACGCCTGATCAGCACTTTGAGGGAGACAGAGAGTCACATTAAACACTTTAGGTAATTATGCCTCCAGAGAGAGATTACACTCCGCTGCTCTATAATTGAACGGTGTTAACCCTAACTTAAATTAGGACAACACACACACACACGCGCAAACACACACAGGCATACACACACATGCATACACATGCATAATGGACAAGAGTGAAAGTAACCAGAGAGACAGGGGATTCCAGCAGAGAGGAAGAGAATGCCAGCCTTAAGTAAACACGGAGGGGGAGAGGAGGACAGAGAGAGGCCAGAGTGTGTGCACAGCTCTGCTATTCAGACAGACCTAAAACCAACAGGCGCTGGAGCCTTTCACCAGAGCCCTGTCTCTCTCTCTCTCTCTCTCTGGCCCTCTCCCTCTGCCCCCTCTCCCCGTCCCCTGAATCTACTCAATTGTAAATCCACCTCATTGTTTTCCTATCTCTTCCTCTACCTCTTTTTGCCCTCTGTCTTTCACATTCGCCTTACCGACCCAGTCCACTCTCAGCGGGACATAAACATAAGGGAAGCTACACTGAATGCCAGTGTGTGTGCTCATGCCACAGTGACTGCTGTGTGCAGAAGGGATCTACATAGCGGCGGTCTCTTTAAACGTTTGCAGCATTTCTTTACTTTAGGGCTTAGAAAAGCGGCGGCCTCGCTTAATTTGTATGGCTAACAATGGTTAGAAATTTTGGTTTTCTTCAAAATGAATAGATTTTTTGAAACTGACACTGTGGCCAGAAGCTATTACAGTAACTAACATTTTTCCAAGTTGATTCATGCAACTCAATACGGGGTGATTCATGGCTTAAATTGTGTGGTTTCCCTTTGAATTTGAGAGAGGTGACTCTTGTTTGACTCACTATCTGAATCACTGACCCTAAATTTGAGGAGGTAAATAAATCAGCCTCGGTTAGGCAGCGACATTGCTTGTGGTCTACTGAGCGATTCCTCATCAACCGTTGTGGGCTGTTGTTGATATCGTTCCCTGACAACAGAGAGAGGGCTCTCTCATATTATGATAAATCCTGACTTCAGAGCAAATGACGACATTCGAAGTCACATAATCTGAAAAATGTGGCCCACAGCAGTTGTTACCTGGCAGACACGTCGGTGAAATGGACGAAGGATGAAATTACCACTCCGATCCGGCCCTTGCCGCCCTAAAGAAACAATACAGGACAGAAGATGATTCACTACACATGCATTTTTGCATTTTGGTGGTTTCACTCTGTTTTAATGACATGGCTTTTAATGGCAAGTTCTTCTTTCTTAAATCATTTTTCTGCTGTGCACTATGGGATCCTACACGAACATATTATTGTCTATCAAAGCAAAAAAAAACTTTGGTTATTTGACATGACACATTAGAATTTATTTGTTCTTGCTGCTCTTCCAACTGGTTTGAAGTGGGCACGGTTAAATTAAGAAGGGGTGGTGTTCCATTTATGCATGCAAGAACTGGGATTTGGAAACATTTAATTCATAATGTGATGACATCTGGTGGGTAGTTTGGTCATGCTCAATTAAAGAACAAATTTTCTGAGTATTGATTGCTAAATAATAATACCCAAAGATCATTTTTGACATTCTTTGTTGCTCATGTATGTTCACATCATAGAATAATACAGTAAGTGCTTAAAAAGCCAAGTTTTCAGGGGTTTTACAAAAAGAAAATACTACGGATCAGTGTGATAAAGAAATAATTACAATGTAGTTAAATCTGAATTCCTAAATTGAGCATGCAGAACTGAAATAAAGCTGTTACAACACCAACACGGATGCTCACCCTGCAGTGTATAACCACCACATGAAGAGGGTCAGCATTGAGCCAGCTCTCCATGGCCTTACAGATGGTGCAGATCTTATCCAGAGGTGGGGCATGCATGTCCGGCCAGCCTGTATCCAGGGTCTGAAAACACATCACACTGTGTCAACAACTCCCTATGAGGTTCCACTCAATATCGTACTGTTTACTGTGGCTGGTTGGACACAGTTGATCAAAGAGGATGTAGGCTATTAAAATAAACTGCATGTTTCTTTTTTTTAAACTTACCTTGGGGTTCATTTTGGAGAGATCATGTCTTTTCTCTGACAGGTTGATAATCTAAAGAGAACATAAAACAAAGCAGATGACTTTAGGATCATTGTATTCTGATTTAACGCCATTACTTACAACAGCACGGGTGAAAGACAAACTGTGCACTCTGAGATCAATACTCTCATGTCAATATCCCCACAAAAGCCCATCAGCCCAGACATCAATACTGTCTGCACTTTGACACATGACTTCAGCTCCTTTCAAGGTGAGAAAGTGAGCAGCACTCGGACAAGAACTGACCAGGTAATTATCTGCATGCTTGGACTTGAGCATTCGCGTGACATCCTTCAGGTTGTGGGAGTAGATCTCCTCTGAGCAGCCCCGGGGGAAGGACACAGCGATGATACGTTCTGTGATGTACGTCAGGTCGAGTTCATATCCCTCCTCCATCCTCAATCTTAGGATTCCCTGTGAAAAAAGCAGAGACACAGTTGGCTCAGGCCCTTCAGTTAGCTCACACCATGCCCACTCAAAGCAGGTGACTTTGCTTGAGTCAATATTTGACGGTCAAAGTCCTCGGCTTTAGTCATTGTGTCCAAACGTCCTGCAGATATCTTTAGAGAATGACCTCAATTCCAGATTGAAAGACAGAGGGTGTCTTGTTTGCTTAGAAACGGTCAACAGTGTGCGTCACAATTACTGTACTGGTTAAAATGAAACAGTATATCAAGAAGAAGATTGCCACTTATCTCTGCTAAAAAAAGAGATGCAGTGCAGTGGTGTCAAGAGATTGAACACCGGCAATTTAGTACTCACTGTCAGTCAGTCGGTCAGAGCAACAATGACAAAGACAAAACAAACTTTCAAAGAACTCCGGCTGAAACCAGTTGCTGTAAATCCCTGAGTGATGGCGTGTCCCTGTGACTTCATGGCCATGCACTTCCTGCAGCGTTGGTCTCTAGAGAGAGCCTGTCTCACCCCCCACCACATCCACAAACACATCCCTTACCCTCTTATCTACTCATCTCTGTATGCTCTGTGCTGGTTGTCAGAGGCAGAATGGCAAAGGGTTGGCCTGTTATCACTAGTTTTACATGGAAGTGAACCCAGCTGCTTATACGGTTATTTCAAAGAAGGTGGGGGAGGCTAATTTTTTTGGGACATCAGAGCCAGTTTAGCCAAGTTAAACTTTTATAAGTACAAATTTGGTAAAATTAGATATGGAAATAAAGAAATAAGATCCTTTCTTTAAATAAAAAAGACTCAAAGGCTCGTACCTCCCAAAGAGAAAGTAGATATTTAAACAGTTTCTTTTTTATGTTTTACCTTTTTTATTTATTGACATTGACATTTTGAACCTGCATCATTGTGATTCAGTTAAGTTTTTGATTTTGTTGTTGCTGAAAAATGTAATGATTGTTGGAGTGACTCCACTTTCTGGTTTGAAGTCACCTTATTTTACTTCATCAGACTTTGAATGTTTGTCTCAATCTTGATTTAAGTTGAAGGACTTTGAAAGAAAAAGAGTATTTCACAGTTAATTTTAGAGGTGAAACTTAAATTTTTTTCATTATCATATAATTTGAAGAATTATTTCCTCTATGAAATGATTGGTATATAATAAAAACAAACAAACAAAAAATGTATCAACATTTTACAAAGCCCTGAAGACTAGTACTCAGATTACTTTTATTGTCTGAACAGCCTCTCAAAAACCTAAAGATTATCACTGAACAATGATTTGAAATATGAAAACTGGGAAAATCCTAACATTTCAAGTTTTTTGACATCATACTTAAAAGATCAAAGATCAGTTCTCTAATTTCCTTTATTATCAATCGTCAAAATAAATCCATTCAGTCCTGGTACCATACAAAACTTAGATATTTTATTTTATAAATACATTACAGTATTATCAATAAAGTAAATGAAATTCTATATTTTGACAGGGACAGACTTGGCTCTATGTTAATGATGGGAGCTCCTGATCTACAGTCTATTTGTGTGCATTTTTTGTGGGAGAGACATGATTAACGGAGACTGACAAATGCTTCAGATTTAACAAAAACATAGGCAGAGACTCTCAAAAACAGACATATAATCCTAAAGCTAGCAAAGATATCACTGTCCTTCTTAAATGACTCCAATTGTTTGTTGTGATTGAAACCATCCAGTCAAGAATGTGTCCATCAAAAGTTGTTTTCAATGACTGCAGGCTAAAACTCTGAAGGGGGCCAGAGAGGGAGTCATAAACCAGGGACAGTGTAGCCACAGCTTAAACCAACCCTCAGAGCGGAATGAAAGAGGCCATGTGTATGAAGAGGTCATCACTCGGGGAAACAGGGTTGGGTGTTTTGTGTGTGTGTGTGTGTGTTGGTGGAGGTGGTCTGAGCAGGGGGGGAAGAGGTCCTCTGTATTGTTGAATTATTGGCAGGGTTAGTCTATTTCCCCTGAGACTCTGAAGGAAAACTGTTGACTAATGGGAAATTAATGAACAGGTCGACCACAACTTTGTCTCGGTGTATCTCCAGAGCAGGGGCATGGGAGGAGGGCTAAGCACACTTAACCTCCATGTGACCCAGGGGTGAGAAAACACATTAATTATTTAATTTGGTGCAGCAATCATGAGTATAAAGATCTATTGAAAAATAGTTTGAAATTTTTGTAAAAACATTTTCACTCTTGTGCTGAGTCAGATAACAACACTGCTACTCTCATGTTTGCATGGTAAAAATCAGGCTAACGTTATTTCTAGCTGCTAACTATCTTTTGCTTTAAGAGCGTGAAACAACAAGCTTGGCTCTACCCATAACTAGATCTGACACCTAATGCTCACTAATTGGTACATTGTGTCTCGAACACAGATCAAATACAACCTAAGTGTGAAAACACCATGTTCAGGTGTAAAACAAATAGAGGCCATTTTTTACACTTGTGTTTTGGGTGTCACACAAATTTTTGAGTAATGCAAGCGGTTTTCCCCAGTGTCTTGGTCTTTATGCTACGCTAAGCTAGCCAGCCTCTGGCATAAGCCTCATAATCAACAAACAGATACATGAGAGTTATCAATCTTCATCTAACTTTGAAGAAGAAGAAACCACGCAATAAAAGTGACAAGCTGTTAAATAACCGATTAAAAAAAACTAACTTCAAAGCAACTAAACAGACAAAGACGTGTTTTGTGCCTAGGGCTATGTAATAAATTGATATCATTATATTAGACATGGCATCATCTTAGATTTAGAATCTCTTGTGAAATGGCTTGTGTCATGAAGTGTATTGTGTTTTTATCAACTTTGAAGACTCCATTACAGTTTGGTGATGTAATGTTCTGGCCTTATCCGACTGTTTCTAGCTGTACCAACTAAATGCCTTAACTGCACATTTCACTGATGATTACTTAAAATTGAAAGCACCAATAATCAGCTCGCAATATTGTCACAGCATCGATATCAAGGTACTTGGTCAAAACATTTTGCAGTATTTGTCCATGCTGCTCAGCCAAGCATATAATAAT
>JAPZDZ010000004.1:13298537-13316498 GCA_029783805.1 Acanthurus tennentii | reverse complement strand
CAACAAATTCAAATGAAATATGCAAAGATGCACAAAGGTAGCTAATGCATCTAAAACATTTAAATCAACTTGAGTCTTCAGCATCTGCAGCAATCAACATCCTTCTCTTACTAGACCTCTCACTTCTCCCACTCATCTATCATGCTAACATGAGCGACCTGTCCCAGCACGCACTAAATATAATTGGTCTTTAATTTGCACTGACTGCTTTTGTTCCTGGTTTGAGGTGCAGCATTAGCTCACAAAGGCAGAATAAGCAGTGCAGAGGAACTCAAATCCCCAGCCCACCCATGGCACTGTGAGAGCAAGCCTGGTAGAGAAGTAGGGTAGGTGGAGAGTCTTAAAAAAAAAAAAAAAAGGTTTGCCAGGTTTACTGTGGGCAAGCTGCAACAGGTTTGCTAAGGTCAGGATGTTGGGGGATTAGGGTGTGTCTGGCTCCCCCAGCTCCAACCCCTGCAGGTAAGAGCTTGACTAGGCTGTGTGGGTGCTGTCAGCCACGTTCACACACGCATGACCGTCACTCGGGACCGGCGCCAGATGCCTCTCTTTCAATTACCCAGAACAACTCTGAAAATAAATAAATCAAACATTCCATTTCTGATAAAAGAGATGGAGAGAAGACAGAGTGAGAAGGCGTATTAAAGTACCAGGGTGAAGCCTGTTTCTATTTCAAGAGCCGCACCCTTCACCTGGCTCGCACTGTATGGAATCTTCCATTTTGTACAAGCAGGTGAACCACAAGATGAAAGAATATGGCATCATGTAATAGGGAATAAAGTGCAAAAAGAATTGTCTCGCAAACCAGACACCAATTAGCTGGACCCTTAGGGTTAAATTATGGTCTAATCACAAGAATGGTGACCTCATATCTGTTTTCATATTTGAGTCCATTGCGGTGACAACAGTTGGCAAAAAAGTTGCATGCTTGTCTGTCACTAATTGTCTGCCGAGCCTCGGGTCGGGCCACAGGAACAGAATCGATTCGATTAGGCTGGTTGCTACATGTCTACACACTCCCTGACTGTGATTCCCATTAGCAATTTGAAGTGTGGCTCTCATCATACTGATTGATTTCACATATTTGTACAAACCAATGGAAGAGAAAATACAGAAATATGAAGACTTAGTGAAATGAGGGCAGGAAATATAATTTACAGCATCAGTCATGAAGTGTGGATGGGAGCACTGTGGGGTTAACCATGACAGGAAGAAATTAAGCTTTAATTAACATTTGGGATGAAAACTGTTATCAGTCAATATAACCACTCTTATATGTATTCAATGTTCAGGCTATAATATGTCAAAATAATGACAAATTATCAACACAAGCTCCCACAAATCAAAAGGTCTTACCAAATCTCCTTAAAAGCCCCTTTTATTGGAAAAGCAAAAAGAGAAGACTCAAAACTATTTAACTGATGAATCCATACATACATTTTCAGGTTGCAAGAGATGCAAAAACTTTTTGAATCACTTAAAGAAACGTAAAACACCCACAAACATTAAAGCCTACACATATGAAAGCAATCAAGGCGTCCCTTCCCCCATTTACGTGCTAAAAATTACGCTCAATTGCTTATGTTGGCTCCAACTACTAGTTTATGATTGACATGTTGTGGCAACACCCCCCATTTTGTGACAACTTAAATACTATTATAGGTCTATTAAAAAAAAAAAAGATGTTGGAAATAAAGCATGATTGCACTGATAACGAGAGGGGAAAAAACACTTTTTCAAATAGCACCAAACCCCTTTGTTGCACATCAGCATGAACTTTATCTGTTGCAGACTGCTTTGCTGCTTCAGCTTAGCGCTCCAACTCAAAGCAGGGTGGTAAAACTCATCCAACCCAGCATGTAGGAACTGGCTCTGGTTTGCACCTATGGAAAAAGTAGCTACACATACATTACACTACTGTCTCTTTGGGAGACTCTGGACAGATTAATGATCTACTAAGCTGTCTGTCTGCAAACCTGAGTAACACCTAAAGTGCCATGAATGCTTCAGAAAGTCTGGCTGCCTGTGGGGGGGGTTGGCCTGCTGGACTAATACATAAATACTTTTTTTACTTAACACACTGTCACTATATTTAGCTACACTTTTTCTTAATAGCTTGATTTTTTTGTTAGCCCAACTCATGAAAAGAAGTATTCATTCCTGTTTACCACTCCATCAGATGACAGGGGTTGTACAAACAGAACAGATTCGTTTCTTGTTTTTTTGCCCCTGTCCTCTGGCTGTAACCCCCCCAGTTGGTATTTAGCATTCACATCTAATAGCCTCCTGACAAACTTTGATACCATCAGCTTCACGGTTCCAAACTGCCTTGTATTCATTCTTGGCACGAGCATGCGCCTCATACTGCGGGATAACATGTCCACAGTGACATAACAAGCTGGTTCGAGGGCCGGAGAGAGACAAGGCCACAGTTTGTTCTGTCCTTTTCCTGTCAGGGGATCTGTATGTTTGTGTTGTGGCTTTGACACCCTTTCAGTGCTGAAGAACTGAAATAAACAAAACCATGAGAACTAGTTAAAAAAAAGAGCCATGGAAGAGAGGGAAGAGCTCTTTTTTTTTGTGAGTTTATTTAGCAACCCTGGAACTCTAACATGTATTTGTCGCACATTTTCACAAGATATTTCGAAGGGAATAAAAATGACAGCCCTAGCTCAAAGCAAATCTGTGTACCCTTAAGGCTCCCAAAGTACTCCCTAATTACCGTTTTCTATCCCAAGGTCATAGTGGAATGCGTTCCAAAATGGATTACGTTCCCACTCTCACTCCCTCATTCCCTCTCTCTCTCTTGTCATCCTTTCCCCCTTTATTGCTTTCATTCTCCTTCCTTCTCCAGGTCTCCTTCTCTCTAATGGCTTGCACATGTCAGCCAAGTGGCCGTGGCGCTGCTGTGACAAAGTGAAATGCCCCGGTGCTCCATCCCATGCTGTTCCTTCCAGAGTTAGATCACAGTGTTCTGCTTACAGTACACAACCCCAACCCTCTGCCAATCCACCTGTCCAAACCAAACTGCAGGATCCCCATTCATCAGTCACTCTGCCAGTCTTTTTGTAATCGCTGCCTGTTATCTGTGAGAAAAACTGTCACTTTGGGGTTTCTGATGCACAAGTCTTTCGCCTCGAGGGGGCAGATAGCGTTCATACGTCTCTGACCTCAAAATAGAAGCTCCAACAAAAGCTATAATTGCGAGGTAAAAAATGTTTCTCCAGTCTTGCTGGGTCTGTAATTAAAGCTAATCTTGAAAGAGTTTACCCTGCAAAATGTTCCGAACAACCTGCATGGTTTATGTTGCTTGAAAGGAAGGTGTGCAGGCGGGCATAAATGCAGGTGTGTGTCTGATATCTGGGCAGGGAAAGGGAGGGACTGATATTCAGGTGAAGTGGCCTGTAGCGGCTGTGATGTAAGGACGCTTGTGCATGTCATCAACAATGGCTGCCGGATAAACATAGCCCTAAGGCCGCAAATACCACGCAGCAGCTGTAGCTCAAAGAAAAAGGCCAATCTCTCCTGTTCTGATTGTTTCCAACATTTATCCACCAACCCAGGAGTACAAGCAGTCAACAAAAACAATGCTTGTTTCTTTCAGAGCTCTGTAGACCACTGGGTACAAGTCTTCCACAGGAATGGCTCCATATGTTTCACATTATAAAAGGTCTCCAGTACACCATAGCCCACAACAGCAAGGAACCCCAAATTATAGCCATTGCAAAACACAATTCACTGAGGAAGACATTTAAAAGCTAAAAAGTCTCTAAGAGGTCAAGTGAAACTCTTGGGACTTCAATTCAAGGGCTATAAATAATTCTCTTTCACATTAAAAAGAAAAAAAGAAATCACAAGATCAGTGCTTGCTCAGTTTGAATGACTCCCTTCTGTTTTTAGAGTGCTGCTCCAGGAGCTGGAGCACAAACACACACTCCAGCACACACTCACACTCACCCCTGGTTTTAGCAGGACTCCGAGCCAAAGTAAATACAGAGCAGTGCCCTGTTTTGCACTTTGAATAAGTGAGCAAACTCAATGAAATGTGAATGAGCAAAGTGTTAAAGGAAAGTTTTTTGTTTTTTTAAAAAAGGCTGAGAGGTTCTGCAATGTGTGGAGGTTTAATCCTGCTTTTTAACTCAGGCTACTGAGGAGCCCGATTTTAACAAGCCTCCCTGCTAAAGACTGACCGTAGAAAAGTTCACACACACTGCCTTACCTTTTTAAACTTCAAAGCGGGGACTCTGATTCTTCTTTTTTTCTTCCTCTCTTATGTTTCTCTTTGTCAGTCAGAGCTGCTGAAAGAGAGTGAGCAGGGTTGAGGTCCTGATCAAAGAGCCCTCAGCCCGTCATACAGGCTTAATGCAGGCTGAGAGGCTCATTCTCCTCCGCCGGAGTCTGCTCTCAGGTTGATCGCAGTTTAACGCTGCTCCCCTCTGTCTTTTCTTTTCTTTTCTTTTCTTTTTTTTTTGGACTGGTTATCGGTAATAAAAAAGTGGAAACGCTTGCTCGTATCCACAGTCGCTCCTGTCGCCTGCTCTCGCTGCTCACTCTGCCCACCCCGAGCACACTTCCTCTGTCCAAGCAGCCGCTACAGCCGCCACAAGTCCTGGCATGGGATAGTCCTCCCACCGCGCCGCCAGGGCCGTATCCCTTGTTCCCTCCCCCTTCCACTCTAGCCTCCCCTCTCCACGGCCTCTCCTCCCTCCGCCTCCCTCCATTTGCTCTCACCCTTACCCCTCACACGTAGACGGGGACTTCCTCCTGTTGGCCCCCCGGTAGGACCCCCCCTCTTCACCTCTCCAAGAAAAACCCTTGAGGTTGGGATTTAGGTAGCTGTATTGGGATTATTTTCTAGGTAAGCTTGTTGATGTTTATATTGTCTTTTGTGTTATTGAATACGCAATTATTAGATACTTAAAGCCGTTTAAGCACCAAAAGTTTCACAAAAGTTTAGCAAAGTTCTGTAAGTTGATTAAACCAGTAATGGGCAAATAAAAAGTGACTCAAAAACTAACACAAATAAATTTTTAAATTCCTATTTTTGTTTTTGCATATTCTACACTATCTCATGTCACATGCCTTCGATATCCATTTTAATATACATGATTTATAAAATATATGGTCAGGTTTGTTGATTTAACTAAAAAACAAATTTACTACTAAGGGCTCATGTTTCAGTTATGTTTATGTTCTGTACTGTACACTTTCCTTAAGTTTTTTTCTCTGTTTCAGTGATGGCTATAAATACTATAATAAATCAGATTCCCTCAGGATATAAGTAGCCATGTGCAGAGTTAAATTTTAACGGTTCTATGAATGATGCCTTCATTCTTAAATGCCTTTTAAGTTTAAATGACCATATCATTAACAAGTTTATATACCATACTAAAATGTTTAAATGTCCAATGGTGCATTCAAATAGTCACAGTATATTTAGGCAGCAAGTGAAATGTTTGAAAATTAATTCATAATGCTCTGTTATCATTACCCTCTTTTGTTCAGATATAAAGGTGTATATAGGTGATTTTCAAAATGCAAATATACCAGCTCATTCACTGCTGGGGAAATCTTTCAGAGTCCATCAATATTTTGCGTTTCCAATACAACCATCCTGCTACTTTACTATGGCCAAAGTGGACAATTCCTACATCTCTGGTAAAACTAAAAGATGAACTAACTAAGATGTGCTATTAAAGGCATAGAGGCTTGCTGGCTTGCAATTCTTTAGTAATGACAACCAGGTTATAATGGATAATGCTTTTCCTACAAGACAGCACATTAGCTTTTTATTTTACCCTGATCTTTTTCACCTTTAAAATTCACAACTGAGATCCAACTGGAATGAATGAAGTTAAAAAAATGAATCAAAATTCTTACAACAACTTTATTTTTAATCACTTGAGAATAACATTGTAGTGGCAAAGAATTTTTATAGTTGATCATTAGTTTTGTCAAGACAGCATTTCAAGCTAAACCTTAGAATTTGCAATTTACTAACAAAATGTTTTTTTTTTCTGAAAAATAAAATTAAACATGACAGCAAACAATTCAAGCTGCAAAAATGTAAGAGTAAAAAACAGAAAAACCAAATTTGGCAGCTACCTAAAGCTAATGTCAACAAATTTAGCTGTTCAATTGAAAAAAAAAAAACAAGCATACATTTAAGAGCATTAACCATAGTCTACAATAAATTTCATCTTGCAAAACTAAATCACCAAACACTGCAAAGCTAAAAAACATAAATTCAAAATTAGATTCAGTATTAAAGTATTCAGTGTTAAAAAAAAAGAAACTGTCACAATCTCAGGTAGCAGAAAAAAAAACATTAGAAAAGCAACAAACTGCTGGTGTGAGCTAGTCTAGTGTTACATTCTTTTTCTATGCTTTGTATTAAAATTGAGTGTTGGTAAAGCCGGTACTGCTGGAGGAGAAGTTGTATGTGAAAGTAGAGGAGTAATCCACACTGCCTCTACGAGATCCACTTCTGGAGCCAGAAAGGGAACCAGCTCTGGACCCAGAGCGAGACCCTGGGTTAGACACATTGTAAGGGCTGCTGATTCCCTTTGAGGATATTGAGGAGGCTTGCAGCATCTTCATACCGTTGCTTTCCTCCACCATGCAGCCATCCATGGCTTCCTTATAGGAGATCTTCAGTTTGGTCTTCGGGCAGGTTAGATTCTTCTGGTGTTGTTTTGTATCCTGAAGTTTCTGGGCCGTCTTACCATCTAGCCAACCTCTGCGTATAGCCTCTTCAATGGAAATGCGACGTCCAGTGCCAGGCTCTACCAGGCCTCCTGTCAGGTACTGATACTCTAAAAATCTCTGGCCGGCATCATAAGGCAGCCATGTCTCCTTCACTGCCTCTGCTGCAGACATCTTTCTTTTAGTCTTCACATCCTCAAAACCTACATAGGCTTTCTGGGAAGGTTTCAGCTTAGAAGCCATGCTTTCATCAATGATGCTCTGATGGACAGCATCCTGCAGTGACAGTCTATCACCATTAGCAGGGTTAATAATGCCACCTGTACATGCCTGGGCCTCCAGGAGCCTTTGTGCTGTAAGAGTGTCAACTATGCCTCTTCGGAGTCCTTCAGGAATAGTTATTTTCTCCAATGTCTCGGTGTCAAATATAGCTGCTACAGGACTCTGGTCATCAAACGTCTCAGCAGGAGAAACAGTAATGGAAATGCTGCTTAAGCGTTTTCGGACAGTAGGAGAAGACGGTGTAGCCTGAGTGGGACTGCTGCAGGTGACCATGTCATCAACGCTGCTGGCTGCAATGCTCATCTCATCTCTGTTGGTTCTGTCCATAATTTGATCAGCAAACTGGGTCAAGGTTAGCGTTCCAGCACGATATTGATCAAAAGACTTCTGGTCAATGACTCCACGTTCCATGCAATCTTTAATGTCATACTGGGTTCCTGTTTTCCTGTCCACTATCACCAGACGTGAAGAGCCATCGGACCCTGTGATAGTTATTTCCTCCCACTCACACTCCTGCTCTGACAAGTCCAGGAAAGTGTCATAATCAATCAACTCCCGGTGATAGGCCTCCCTCACAGACATCTCCAGCCCTGTATCAGGATCAACAATCACAACCCGCCTCTTGCGAAGGACATTAGAGCGGCTTTCCTGTGACTTCTGGGGTTTACTCTTGTCTCTTAGTGGCAGGAGTATTAGGCCTGTTTTTTTATCTGTGATGCACCTTTCCTTCAGCTGAAGATATGTCAGATTCTCCTTGGTGTTAGGGTCAAAGAATCCTTTTGTGTCATCCCCCTCATAAGTTAGGATCTCATTCATCTCCTCATCAAAGTATCCCCTCTTATAGGCAACATCAACATCAATACGGTGGCTCTCTTTGGGATCAATGATCCCACCGCTGGCAATTTGGGCCTCAAGAAGACGGATTCCATGACCTTTCTCAATAAGATCTTTCTCAATAGCCTGGAAGAGGGAGATTGTCTTTCCTGTGGCTGGGTCTCTGTATCCAGTTACTGCCTTCTCTGCAGACAGCAGCTTATTCTTAAAGTCTTTTCCTATCAGGCATCTCTTTACAGCATCTTCTACTGTCAAGAAGACATTGTTAACAGGATCAACAATGAAGCCAGACGCAGCTTGGGCCTCAAGAAGCTCCAGGGTGGTTCCTCTCATTAGCAAACCTTCCTTCAGTGCCTGATAGAAAGGCAGTATTCGCTCATGGGCCTCATCATAGATCCCTGCAATGCATGTACTGCCATGGAGATAGGACTTTAGTTTCTCTTCGATATCTTTGCTGGTGAGCTTGCCCTGGTTGAGCTTCTGCAAATCAGTTTCATCCAGCAGTTTAGATTCAACAAGCTCTTCAACAGAAACTTTACCACGGAGACCATCTACTGACATGGAATTTTCTTGACCACGGAGCAGAAGCAGGCCATTAACTGGTTCCACTATACACTTTTTTCTGAGGTCATTATAACTCATCTTCTCTTTTGTCTCTGGATCCAAGTAGCAGGCGGGTTTTTTGTTTAAAGCCCTGTAGAGCTCCTCATCGATCAGATTACGATCCAAGGCTTGATCTTTTGGCAGGTAGACACTTAGAACGGGGTCTATTATGCCTCCAACAGACTCCTGAGCCTGAAGCAAGCGGATGGCTGTGTCTTTGTCTATGCGGCCCTGTTTGCAAGCCTGACCCACAGATAAGACCTTGCCAGTGTATGGATCTTTGAAGCCTGTGCAAGCTGCCTCAGCTGTCACCAAGGTGTCTCTGTCTTCTGTGTCAACAATACCTCTTGAACAGGCGGTATCGACAGGCATCTTCTCATTAAATGCTGGGTCCACTATGTAGCCCGTTGCTGCTTGAGCTTCCAGAAGCATGAGGGCACTCTCTGGGCTAAGGAGTTTCTTGCTTTTGGCTTCAGTGAAAGGCATTTTCCCTCTGGAACCTGTCGTCATGCCAGCAATGACACCAGTGCCCTTTAGACTGGGTTGGATGTCCAGAGCTACCTCATCCACTGTCTTCTTTCCCTTTAGGAGCTGGTCTAGAGTGGTTTTACTGATTATACCACAATCACAGAGCTGGTGGGCTGTTACTTTGCGACGCACCCCATCAAATACCAGCTTGGATGGATCAATTGTTGGGACCTTCTCATCTGTCTGGGTCTGCCTGCTCAGACAGCTGGGTTTCTGCTTCAGCCTCTGTATCTCTCTTTCAAGGGCGTCTCTCTTGAGAGCCAGTTCTGAGGCTTCCTTTTCAGAGATCGAGAGACGGTTCTTGTACCTCTCCTCTACAGTCTTCAGCTCCCTCATGAGCCTCTCTATCTCGCTCTTCAGGGAGAGCCTGTCTTTATCAGCCTTGTCCCTGTCTGACTCACTCTGCCTGATCTTGCTTTCTTTCAGCTCGTACTGGCTCTTCATGTAGTTGAGATCTCTTTGGATAGTATTATTTTCATCTTGCAGCCGCTGTTTGTTGCGAAGCTCAGTCTCTAGTGTGAGCTTGATGCGGTTGAGCTCATCTTCTAAACGCTGATGACGGGTCTTGTCCTGCTCCAGGAGTTTGATCTTGGATAGTAAACTGTCCCTCTCAAGCAGCAGATCATTGTACTGGCTTTGTGACGCCTGTGCCATCATGGATGTCTGGGGAGAGATAAGAAAACAACATTACTACAGCTATACAGAAATGCCAATATGTGATGCATAGAGTCAAAACTAAAATGATTTATTATTCTAGTAAACATGGATTTTTACTTAGTGACATTTTGCAAGACTTTATTACAATATAAAATGCCTAATCAATCTCTTTTATTTGTGAGGTCTCAGGCAAACTGAACAACCTTCAGAAATGTCATTCATTTCATTCTCGTTCTTTCATTTACTGTTCTGAGTATTGATTGAATCAATTGATAAAGTACACATGTAAAAAGATGAGTAAATTACATTTATTGCAACAGTTAGTATGCAGTGATTATCTGATTGTTATTTTCATGTGAACAACATGCATATCTAAACAGAAGCAGAAGCCTTTGTATGACAGGGAATTTCATGCAAACATCCCATAAGAAGTCACACTAATGTGACTTCACTCTGAAGACTCTTATATTCATTCATGCAAATTAAAATAAGAATTAGTTGAATTAAGTGGAGATTATCCTTCAATGCAATCACAAATACCTCAATTGATTGCTTTTGGAATTTGTCTATCTCCAATTTAAGCATTTCTCTCTCCTCAGTCAGGTTATTGATGAGAGCCTGGAGCTCCGCTGTCCTCTTATTGCTATTTTGAAGTTGGACATGCAAGGATGAAATCTGAGCGGCATTTTCTCCATCAATAGCATCTTTGCTGAGCTTTAGGTTGTCCCTCTCCTGTCTAACTGCCCTTAGCTCCTCCTCCAACCTCAGCCTTTCCTTTGTCAGGTTCTGTGTCAGAGTTTTTAGCTTTTCAATCTCTGTGGTAAATTCGTTAAGTGTGCGGCTCTTCTCTTCAATGGTCTTATACAGGCTTTCATTACGTTGGTTAAGCTCAACAATTCGAGCCTGCTCCTGCTGTAGCTTCTGTTTAAGTGCCCTAAGCTCAGCTGTGACATCTTCCAGTTCCCGCTTGGTGACTTTATGCTCCCTTAGACTCTTATCCAGAGCCTCCTGTAGGGCACTGCGGTCCTGCTCCAATTTCCTTTCAGAGTTAGAGGCGTCTGTCTGCATAGATTTCAGTTTGCTAATTGTGGTGGTGTACTCTTTGCAAGTTATTGTCATCCTTTCCAACTCTGCCTCTAATCTCTTCCTACGTGTGAACTCCTCCTGGGTTGCCTTCTTTTGCTTCTCCAGCTCAGCTTCCACCCCGTCCAGAGAACCCTGAAGTTCTCGGATACGACTCTGCAGTCTCACAGTGCCCTGCTCTGCCTTGGCTTTATCACTGGTCTGCTTCTCCAACTCTACTCGGGTGATATGGATCTCCTGCTCAGACACTTTGAGCTTGTTAATTGCCTCAAGATAGGAGGTGTTCTTTAACTTAAGCTCTTCCTCAACCTGCTTCAGCTGACTGATTTCCATTTCCAGACCTCTCCTCTTCTTCCCCTCTTCCTCCAGCTTAAATGTTAGCATGCTGATCTCCCTGGACATTTCCTGATTGTTTTTGGTGGCCTCCTTTAGTCTGAGCTCATCATCTCCTCTCTGCTGCACAAGTGATCTCAACTCAATCTCCAACTCACTGCGCTTCCTTGTCTCTTGTGTCACTGATGCCCTCTGCTGGTTGGCCTCCTGCTCTGCTCTGTTTCTCTGTTCTTCTGTGTGAGCAATTGACTGCCTCAGTCTTCTCAGCTCTTCTTCTAGATCCTTCTTCTCAGCAGTGACTCTGTCAATGTGCAGTCTCAGTTCTGCTGCGTCTTCTTCCTTCTGTTGCGAGGCTTTCAGGATTGTTGTCTTGGTGACATGGATCTCTGTCTCGTATGTCTGCTTTAGCTGATTGATCTCCTGGGTGCATTGTGCTCTTACCTTTGAGATATCAGATTCGACATTCCTTCGACGCGCCGCTTCCTCCTCCAGCAGTGTCTTCATCCTCTCCAGTTCACGCTCCTTGTCCTTCACAGACTTTTCTAAGTCAATCTTGGCCCAGTTGAGTTCCTCCAGTTCTTTCTGTCTGCGGCGAACAGCCCCCTCATACTCCTCTTGCTGGCTGTTGTAGCGTTCATCTGCCAACCTTCTTTTCCTTTTTTCCTCCTCCAGCTGGTATTTAATACGCGTCAGCTGGTCATTGAGTTCCTGAAGCTGGTTGTGTTTGCTGTCCAGGCTCTCCTTGGTGGCGTTAACTTGCATTACTGTGGTTCTTTTCTGTTCCTCCACAGACATGAGCTGGTCTTGTGACTGAGTGAGCTCCAGCTTGTAACGGGCCAAAGCATCCTCCAGAGACTTATTTTTCAGATTCCGATCCTCAATGTCGTCCTTTAGACGCTTCATTTCATCCTCAAGCATTTCAATCCTTGTGTTCCTGATCTGAAGAGAGCAATGAAAAAAAAAACAGAAAGAGCCTTGGTCATTTTACATTGGTAGTCTAATGATTTTTATACCATTTTATAATAAAATGAGCTTAAAGAAGCAATGATGCCTTAAATGGCATCACACAAACCAAATACCTACTTTTAGCTCCTCCATGTTCTTCAGCAGCTCCCCTAGGAACTTGTAATAGTCACTTGAGCGGGTTAGAAGCTCAATGTAGCGAGACTGGAGGTCTGCAGACTGTTGGGAATTGAAATTAGCAGATGAATATACTGATATCAAATATTGATCTCACGTGTTGATTTCATGTCAGTGAGATCTTCAAATCAGACATTCAATAAACCTCTAAACTGGTTGTAAAACATAGGCTATCATAGCTATATTTTTAAATTACTATGGTTTTATTAATGCACTGCTCATAAAGCATTTAGTATTATTAAAGTGTCACTGAAAATTGGTTTAGTGTGATGAATTGTGAGACAGTAGTCATACCTCTTGTCTGACCACAGAAGCTGGGGACTGAAGCATTGTTCTCTTGATAGGAATGTTAAGCAGAGTTTCCAGGCCTGAACTGTAGGAAGCAAGCTGCAGCTCATAGTCCTGCAAACATGCATTACAGTGGGTCACTTTATTGTTTAGCAACATACTCGTTTACGATTGTCAACTTGGTAAAATGTATAAAAATATATCAAAGTAAAACAAGGGTGCACATAATTGACTTTCTACCTTAATGGAGGCGGCAAAGGTGTCTGCGTTTTTCTGTACGTCTTCTACTTTCTCCTTCTTTCCTTTAATTTCAGTGTGAAGTGCCTGTGCAGTCAGAAAAAAAGGGGAGCATTAAATTGACAAATCTGGGCTGTGCTTCTTTTAAGACATCAATCACTCTTTCAAACATGGAATTAAACAGCGTTATAACAACTAAAAATATGTTATGTATACTTTTTAGAATCTATACAACAACACGAGTGGTCATTGCTGTCAGTGTTAAAGCGTGTAACTTATTATGGTCAATATTTCCAAGTTAAAGTGAATCAGTTCTGCTCACACTTTTATTATTAGTAACAATGTGTTGGTGGAAACAAGAAACGTGCCTTTTGTTGGTTGAGGTGATCCATTAGAGTCTGGATATCACTGAGCTTGGCCGTCTGAAGGATGTCCTGGCGCTTCCTGGCATTGTCTATCCACTGTTCCAGGGAAGCACTGCTCTGCTGATAATGGTTCAACTGTTTCTCCTGCTTCTCCAAATCCCACACTCTGCGGAGGAAAGAGTGGGAGAAAGAGGAAGAGATGGAAAGATTATTTTTAGTGTTGTTACCAGCTATGACGAATGGAGGATGTGGAGAAATATTCATAGGTGCTGAGAAAATGTTTGCACGTGTACGGATAATCCCACCTGCTATCGATTTGGGTTTGGATGCGGCGCCAGCGGTCGCTCATCTGTCCCACAAGCTCTGAGTACTTGGACAAGTCTACGTCACACTTGTGGAAGGACTCAGAGATTTGATTATTCCAGTGCACTGCTTTAGCCAAGTCAGACTCCATAGCCGTCAGCAGGTCTCTTTTTAGCTCCAGATCACTCTTCATTTGCTTTGTAAAGAATAACAAAATAGATTTTAATTCTAAATTTCAATTATAACCCTACTCACTATTGAAATCTTATTTACATCCAGATATAGGCAGCACACATACATGTATATGATATGATTTCAGGCCTTAATGTGCAAAAAAAGATTGCACAAAAAGGACAAATTCCTCTACGGTTATTTTATGCAGAAAAAAGTTCAGTATGTTACAGTACAGTTACAGTATGTTTCATATGTAAAATCTTAATTTGTAGAGTAACTTTAAAATTGTCAACATGTAACTGTTGTGGAGTAAAAACAATAATATTTCCCTCTGAGTTGTAGTGGGGTATAAAATAAAATGCTACGGAGATGCTAAGGATATAAACACCTCAAATTTGTACCAAGTTACATTTCACCATTAATAATGGTGAACTTTTTTTTCTTTTTCTTTTTTTTGTAGTCTAATAAAGATAAATGAGGAGGCTTCAAGTATAACTACTAGTGTTATTGTTTTTACACTGGTTTACATTCTTTTTTTAAGTCTTTTTCTGAAAAGCAAGAGACTGCAAAAAAGTCAAAATTGGAAAGTGTGTTAAACCTTTAGTATGCTCCTATAGTTTTCCACCTCTCGCAGGTCCAGAGAGGTTGTCTCCTTCTCTGTCAGCCGTGCTTCGTGGACTTTGATGATATCTTCGGCCTGGAGAAGGCTTTTGAGCAAGGCCTTGAGGGCTGACAGTCTATTAAAGACACACAAACATTACATCGAATACACTTGGCTTTGAGTACATGTATTTTTTTAAAATAGTGACTTCACTTAATAATAAAGGTGAATGTTGCCAAGGTTTTGGATAAAGGAACAAGTGTTGTAACTAAACAAACATAATGTACCTTTGAATGTAGGCTGAGTAGAGACCCTGCAGGCCTCCCAGTTTGTGGTTGATGATTTCCAGTTCAGTATGAAGGAACTTGGCTTGCTCAGAGTCTGGAGGTATCCCCTCCAGCTGCTTTATAATCTTTTCTCTTATGCGCAGGTACTCATCATGGATGGAGTCCAAATCTTGGTGCACATTCTAGACATGAAAATTGTGATCATTAGTTTAAGTTAGCATAATTTATTGTTTCGTTTGAGACTGTTTTGTCTCAAAGAATCCCACTTTTGATCAGATGGAACACTTCATGAAAACTGACATACCTGCAGCTTCTGGATGTGCACTGAGCACTCATGCACACTGTTTTCTCCCAGAGGAACATGGAGATGAGTGGTGAGGCCGGACTCTGCGAGCTCCAGCCTGCGTCGAATTTCTTGCAGACTATTCAGCAGGGTGAGGCTGAGGGTGGATGTGGGCTTGGGGACCTTTTGAGGCGGAGGCTTGGAGGTGTCTGGTTTATGAGTCTCAGGCTTCACTACTACTTCTTCTCCTTTATTTGTTTGTGAAAAATTCGAAGAAAAGCATTATTTAGGGTAAAAACAATAGCATTGTATTTGCCAATTTAGTGAACTGATAACATGAAATTCAGTGAAAACGCATGGACATTTAACACTCACTGAAATTAGGCAGCTGGACAATCAGTGTGTCGTAATGGTTTTGGGCCTGATCAAAGTGGCCCTGGATAACTTTTCTATCATCTTCCCCAAACAGCTCTGATCCTTGACTGTTTCGCTGGAACTCTTGGTAGTGGGTTTCCAGTCTTTTGATGATGCTGCGGTACTCCTCAGGACGCATCTTGGACAGCTGCAAGACAAAGGAGAGGAGTCAGGTGAGACAGACGACACAAACTACTGCAGACTTCCTTTCAGAACTCACTGAAACTCACTAAATCTCAGCTTGTCCTGTTCAAAAGAACAATAAAATTAAAAAGTGAACTGCATTCTTCGTGTTATTTTACCATGCTGAGGGTGAGAGAGTTGATGTAATTGATGTCTTTGAGGCAGTATTGCCATGAGATGAGACTCTTGATGTTGATGTAGAGCTGGTTCCAGATGGCCATGATGGCATCGTAATACTGCTCATTCCTAGGAAAGAGCACAAGCCATTAACTCCTCTAAAAGAAATCATTTACCACACTAAAGTGCAAATGCATCTCACTTTGTTCTAATAAGCACCAACGCAATATCATAAAAGCAATACGTCACCTATTGTACATTGGTATTTATCAAATACCCCAAATTCTTGATTATAAACATCTTTTAGAATCATTTGGACTTTGTCAACTTAATATTTATTACCAATACAAAACGCAGGGTGCGTGTTTGTGTTTCTTACTTGCTGGCGAGGCCGATGCTGAACGGGTTTGGTGGGGGGATCAGCAGACACACAGAGGGAATCAGCATATCCAGACCTCCAGGTCCTGTCACGAGCCACTTACTGCGCTGCGAGTTATCCTTCAGGATGCCCTCATTTCCTTTCAAAATCCCTTTCTGAGGCACAAAATGGAACATTCAAACAAAATGAACACTAAATTATGCTTGAAAAATTTCACTTAATACTTTCTTTATATGAGAGCAGGAGCATATAACCCACCTGGTCTTGTTTAAAGTCACATAAGGCCTGAACCATGACGGGGCCACTGCTCTTCTCCTCAGGGTTGCGAGGCTTCAGCCTGACAATGGTCTTTGATTTATTGACCAGACTTTGGACTTGCCTCTTGTTCTCCACAATTCGCTCCTTCTCTCTCTGTGAACACAAACAAATCAGTGTTTTTTTTAACTGGGCCTCTGTGCACTGCAACATTCATTTCAGGCTTAAAACTCAACACCAAACATGAGCATTCAGTTTAGTCTTTAAAAAAAACTGGCCTTACCAGCTCACCATCACTCAACTGAACACATTGTTTGAGCACGTTTTGTATGTCTACACATGCTGTGTGTTTGCGCCTGACTACATGCCCTGGAGTTAATAGAGCATAATCATACCTCCAGGTTTTTCAGAAGTTCAGTGAGGTTTTCCAGCGGCGTGTTCTTGTCGCAGATGAACTTGCTTCGGATGGTTTCATGCTCCTTCTGCAGCTTGGAATAGGTCTCATTGGCCTCCTTGAAAAACTACAGGTGGCAGCAAAAGGCTTTGATCAGCATTCAGGGGAAAACACACAGGGCTTTATTCTCATGAGAGTGAGTGCAGGACTGAGCACTTACTTGGCTGTAGGCAGCATTCTCTTTCAAATGAACATGGATACACTTGGTGATCTGGAGAAGCCAGCTCCACTGGGTCTGCAGGGTGTCCATGTAAGCCTGTGGGCGCACAAAGAGTCGTAAATACAAAGCCGCTGAATAGCCTGCTGTTTGCGACAAGAAAAAGTTAAAATAGAACAAAAAATTCTGTACTTGAATTTTATCCGAGGCAGGATGGTTGTTGTTCAGGAGTCCATCTGCTTTCACTTTAAGCTTGTTCAGTTCCTTCTCTTTCTCCTCCAGGTCTCTCATCAATCTCTGTCAGGAGAGGAGAATGTAAGGAACCCAAAAGGCCAGGCTGTGGACTCTTAGAGCCAAAATACTGTACACAACTAAGGATTTATTTGGTCAAATTACACCTTTTGGATTAAACTAAGTTGAAACAGTCAACAGGTCGGCCTTACTGAGTAGCTCTCTTGCTTCTTGGGGATGTACTGGTCGATGTTCTTGTCTCCCCAGTCAAACATGAGCTCCTCTTCCTCTCTCTCATTCACCCACATGATGGCTTGGGAGATCTCCTCGATAATGTTCTGGAGCTCACGCAGCTGACTCACGCGGTTATAAGACATTTTCTGGGGAAAGAAACAGGGTTAAGTAATGAATTTGACACAAAATAACAAAAGTGATAACAAATAAAAGCTGGCAACAAATTCAAACATTTTTGTTATGGAGTTTGGTGTTACCTGCAGACCGTCCCATTCTTGTTCCAGGATAGAGAGGTTGTACCTGTCACCACTCGAGTTCTAAAGGTAAATAAATAATAAGTAAATTGTGATTTTTTTGTTGTAATGCCAGTACACATCTCTTCAAATAAAGTGGGAGCATTTACACATCAAGCTAAAACAGTCAGAAGCAAAAAAAAAAAAAAAAAAAGGACAGAAGAGCTTTAAAACCACATACCAGCTCATCCCTGGCACGCTCTACCTCCGGGCTCCTCTGGAGAGAGCTGTGGGTTTTGTTGTGGCTAAAGATTTGCTTTTCTATGGTGGCTGAGTCATCTCCCCATGGAGCAGTCTCAATCATCCGCTACAAAATGCAGAAATTACCGTCAGATATGAAATGTTTACAGTCCAGAACCATATGTGACTTTGTTCTCGCACAAATCCAGAAGATCCCTGCGTGTTTAGCTGAGAACTGGGAATCTCGCTCTTGCGATTGAGGTAGGCAGGGTTAACTCTATTGTGGGGGAGGAGAGGCTACGGATTGTGTGCGATCCCAATGTCGTTTAGGATGATTTCGACTTTATGTTTCATTGAAACCCGG
>JAPZDZ010000004.1:13278215-13288645 GCA_029783805.1 Acanthurus tennentii | reverse complement strand
GATAGATAGATAGATAGATAGATAGATAGATAGATAGATAGATAGATAGATAGATAGATAGATAGATAGATAATCTTGCAACTCCAGACACTGTTTATGTTGCGTGACTGTTGCCATGACAACGAAACCAGCCCATAAGTGCTGCAATGAAAGGAAAGGTATTGCTGTTGCCACAGTTTGCCTGCAGGTGTCACCAGTGTGTAACAATACGCAGCAAACAAGGTCGGCATTCAGCCGCGCTCAGGTGGGCTATTATTGCTTGTTATACATGCGGTCTTATACATATTATCTGAGACCTGCATATTCATTCATTCTTGACATGTCTATCAGATGTAAAAACAAACAAACAAACAAAAAATACGGTAACAGTAAAATCTGCTCCATTGAAATAGGTCACAATTTCAGGCTACTTTTCCAGATAAATCTCGAAAAAAGAGAGTAACAGCCTCAATAAAATAATAAAAAAACAAAGTAACAAGAAAAAAATCAAATGTCATCACTTGTCAATATTTAAGAAGCTAAAATAAAATAAAATGCACGATTTAAAACCATTGTCAATTAAAAAGTATGCACTTGCACTTTACAGCCACGAGGGTGAAGCATTGATCTGCTCTGTGAATGAAGAGGGAGTTTACCGTCACGTGGTCAGGTCAAGGCGGTGGGTGTAAATGAAACAAAAAACAATACCAAACCACTTGTATCTTGACTAATGTTCAGTAAATTAAAACTCTCATTAAAGGCTCCGTAAATCTTTCACAGTGAGTTTAAGTAATCATGTTATAATTCAAGACATCTGCACGCCAAACCTGAGAGATAATAAAAAATATTCTTGATTATAAATAAGCAAAGTATATTTATGGGATCCCGTGACTTTGACATTCACAATAATTAATTCATTAATTTGAAAAAGCATATAGCACATCATTGCAAACTACCAAAATACTAAAAAAATCTTATTTGATCAAATCAAATTGATTTTGTTTATTAAAATGTGAAATAAAGCTTGAGCTGACTTTGGCTATTATCAGTAAAGTAATAGTAGAAATACTTTATTTATACCTAAAAAGGTAAAAAAAATATTTTTTCTCTCTGCTGTTATATCACTCACACAGACCAGATGCACGCATGCACAAACAGGAAGCCTTAAAACATGGTGTCAGGGTGGGAAAGCCTCCTCATTGTCAGTGGTCCTAAGGAGTAAAGGGCTCAGTGCCTTGCTCAAGGCACCTCTGCAGTGCCCAGAATGTGAACTGCACCTCTTTAGCCACCTCTCCACACTCCCTGCTGACTGATTTGAACGTGAGCTGCAGGGGGAAAAAAATCAATAACTACCAAGAGAATATAACATAATAATGTCTACAGTCTATGACAAAACAAATTCTTGATTGAATTTTCTCTCTCTTAGTTACTCAGGCTCTCTGTTTAAATGCTACACGGATCCGTCTCTATAAAACAGAGTTATGCATCAGTTTCTCCTATATTATAGATTTGTGTCACACTCATATTTTTTGAGTCACAAAAAGAATAACAATCACTTTATTTCACCTTTACTGACAGCTAAAGCAGAACTGATATGTGTATATAGTTCATTAGAGAGAGGGGCGGGGACAGTGCTAGTTCCTGCTCCTGTCTCCTTGATCTGTACTTTGCGTTTAAACTCTTTGTATTTATTTAAGTATGAGTGTTTTTGAGTGTGTTACTTATTTAATCTTATGGCTATAATATAAGGAGTAATACCACAGAATCCAAAATACGGGATTTTATGGATTTTCTTGTGGAAAGGTTTAGAATTCCAGTTTCTCAAAATAGTTAGAATGTGTGAAAACAGCTGTTGCTATGTTTTGATTTGATATGTGTTCTGGTGATACATACAAAATATGAATGTAAAATTACACACAGAAACAAACACAGAATTTACAGCGGGGTCATTTATGAAATTATACTTATATTAAAAAACAACATAGTGTCTTATAACTGAGGTGATGTCATAAGACACAGTGATAATCCTCCTGTACAGTAGATGTTTTGTTCTGCTGCTGCTGCAAAGACAATGAGCATTTTCCTTTCAAAGTGGTTACCAGTGGTTACAGGTGGCCATGTTGGGGTAGAGTCAACAGCACACAACCTTTATGGGCAGGTGTGTTACCTGTGGCACTTCCCTGGGCTCTGCCGCCACAGCTGACCGACAGAGAAACCAATGAATCAGACGACGGAAAAGACCATACGATAGTTTTCATCGTCACTACTCATTCACGGCAACCCGCCTTTTGTTTCGGAGCTTGAGCCCGCAGTAAGCCCCGCACCAACACCGCACGGCACGGATTTTCGGCAGCCAGACAGACGGAGGGGAAGTGCTTCCTGATAATAAAGAGGTGCGTCTTATTTCCATTCCGCTGATTGACTGCGCACGGCTTTCACCGGCGGAGCTGGGGGCATTGACGCATTGTGGAGTCGACAGGGGGTAGCACTGCAACCCCGGCTTCGCTACACAACGGAGGCATCTATCGGCGAGACCGCGATGGCCGTGGTGCAGCTCGACACGGAGGACCATCAACCGGAGAACGGCTTCGTGTCCCCCGAAACCACGTCGCCGGAGCTGCTGACACGCATCGACGGTTCTGTCCTGCCGTTTCTCGGGGGATTTGGGAAATACCAGAAACAGCTGATCGTGCTGACATGGATCCCGGCGTTATTTATTGGATTTAGCCAGTACTCTGATAATTTCCTCCTCGCCCAGCCAAACAACACATGTGTCCAGCCTTTGGCAAACCTGACTAATCAGACTGCGGGTCATTCCTCGCTGTTAGACAGTCCAAAAAACATCAGCGCGCGGCCAGCTTATATTTATGCCAATGGAAGTAACGGCACGCGCAATGACACGAACAACATGCAGTGTGGGTGCAGCGAGTGGACATTCGAGCTGCACACAGGACTCGTGCAGAATGTGGTTACCAAGGTAAGCTGTCCATCTTAAGGGGTGGGCATCCTTTTCCATCACATTGTGTTGTACATATGTGTCATCCTACTCGCCCTGATCATTTTAGAATCGATTTATCCCAGTAAGACTGGGAAATACGGGCACTCATCAACACAAAACCCCGTCATTAACACTTAGAAGCAGCAGCACATTATTATAAATTATGCACAAATCTGGTTCTTTGACAGCTGTCTGGATAGTGGTTGTGGTTATGCCTCCATTATTGCGTCATAGGCGTGCGTTTTTCCACACCAGCACTTGATTGATTTCTATTCTGTGGAAATCCACACGTCCACGGTTTGGCTCACATTGGAACTGAAACTAGTGGGACTGTCGAGGTGAGAGCCCGCACCATGCTGACAGTGAGTCATCCTAACACCTGACACAAAGTGTGACCTGTCTCTCTGAGAGACGCCACCATTGGCACATTGGGCCAAACTGCCAGGGCCGGTGGAATTTGCCGGTTGTCGTAATGGACATAATAGACATGAAGCCATTGATTTGGAGCAAAGGTCGTTAGTGGACTCTCTAGAATAACGCAACCCCATCCCTGGCCAAACACCACTCGCCCTTATTACCCTGCCCTAAACAAACACCCATGAGATATTCTTATTGCTTTCATTCTGGGAACTTTAAGTGCAAAGTGATGACTTTACCATCTATCCCCCATATAATGCTGTGATATTCTTATCTGTACAGACCAGGCTGAGGAGACAGCATGAGGCCTGCAGCCAGCACAGTCGATTTGCTTGGTGGAGCAAAAAGGGTTTTTTATTACACCTATCAGCTCTTCTTTCTCTCTGGAGGCTGCATGCTTATATCAAGAAATCAAGTTTAATTGTGTGCGAGAGAAAAAAAACATGAAACTTTGATCAGCGGGGTTCTCTGAGTAAATCTGACTTTGTTATTGATTGGGTAATGAGTTTAAAACTGGAGACAGAGGACTCATTATCACACAGTGCACTTAAGGCTTCAGAAGCTGAAAGAATCAGCTGACAATGTTCAGTGTTTAGGTTTTGCGTATAAAAACTTGAAAAACGGCGATACACACTCTGATAACCTCCCAATAAACTGCATTCTAATCTGCAGCATCTTCACCGCAGAAGAGTTTGGCATTGCGTGCCATAATCAGAAGGCTTATCAGAAAGAGTTAGATCTAAAGCGTCGCTTTGAAGCCCCCCTGTGCTGTAGGAGGGGGTTGTGGCACCAGAAGCTCGCGTCCACTGTGATGCCAACAGCCCATCTGCTTATCGCTGATAATGTCCCCGTTTAAATAAAGCAAATAAAAGGCAGCTGCGGCTCTTTAAATCAGCCATGTGCCAGGGGGGACAGTTTTAAGTCTTGATTCATTTACTGTCTGCAGGGTAATTTGGAGGAGAGCTGGGGTTGCATGAACTAAGGCGAGGCTGATAAAGAGTTTTAATGGATAACAGCATCCAAAATACTCAAGCTGCAACCTAATATGAGGTGATATGAGAGGGGGAATCGATTGGGTGGGACCGTATTTGTAAGAATCAAAAAATGTGAGTCCTCTCATGGGTGCAAAAACAAGGAGAAGTTTCACATGTTAAGACTTTAATGCTCAAACACTGCTGGCCTCTCTCTTTCATGCTGGCGCCATAACCTGTAGATGCTAATATTTGTGTTGCCTTTGCACGCATACAGAGAATGTCATGTTGACACTACCACCACTGCAGGACAGACCGGAGCAGTTGGTAGAAGTGTCTCTGGCTGTGCTCGTCCTCCCTGACCCATGCGGTCCACATTCTGACAAGGTCACCGTCGGAAGAAATTGAATCAGATGGCATGCAGACGAATTCTGAAATGGAGCCAAAGATTGAGCCGAAATGACCCTCCAGCCTGTTTCCTTTTACAACCTGTCCCCCACTCTTCCAGGGCCTTTTTGTCTCCTCCACGACACAGAAACTATGATGTGACACTAGAGCAGGAAATGATGACTTGGCATTTCTCCCTGTGTTTGGATTGCATGAGCATATCTGCACACGACTGGGCTCAGCTGTCCGTGACATTTGAATCCCTAAAAGGCGGAGCAGAGTGCCAACACTCTGTTAAAGTGCTCCAACGCGTTCAAACCTCATATTGCTCTACTAACCCTGTTTACCAACATGTAAATTTAAAGATGATGTAAAACAGGTTTCACCTCAGCAGTCAGTGTCTTTGGAGGAGATATCTGCACGCTCCTTTTCTCAGGGTCAGAAAGAAAGCTATGATGAAAGCGGTTGGAGGTAGAGGTGGTGGTGAAGGATCCAAAGTGGTTAATGTGGAGACCCATCCTAATTGAGTCTAAGCTCTCCTCAGGGTCCGTCTTAATTGGACTGAGCCTTAGAAATGAGAATGTATCATTACTCAGAGACAGATAGAGTCTCTGTGCAACCTACCCTACTCAGCTCCTATTCAGACTGATATCAGCTGCCCACGGAGACTGAAAAAAGCAGCCTGAGAGCCTCATCAATGCAGGGATTAACCTCTGCACTGATCCCTGTGAGAGTTTGCATATCGATCAAGCAGAAATCTCTGGGGTCGGAAAAATTGGAGCCAACCTCAAAGTGCCAAAAGAATGACCATGTGAGACCCGTTCCAAAAATGAGTAAATTCCAGTTGACCCTTGTATTGTAAAAGTACATGTTCACGGGCTAGTGTTTTCGGTCTCTATAGCTATTTTCCCTGTTCATGACAACTGCGCAGGATAAAAAGTTGAAGGCTCCACCAAGTTTGCTAGTTCAAGTCACGAGCTTCACAGTTTGACCGAAAACTATGACAGTATGTATTTGTAATCTTGACAAATGGCCCCTGTTAAATCTTTATTTAGTCAGAAAAAGTTGCAGGTTCCTTGAGTCTAGGTTGATGTTCATATATTTGTGATTGTTGAGTTTATTAGTGGTTGGTTATTGGTTATTAGTGGTTTAGACATTTTAAGATGTGAGTTTGGACTTTTACTTAATAACCCAACTGTTATTTAATTACGGAGAGAAAAACTGGTCTTACTGGGAAATTGAGACAATAAATTATGAAAATAACCATCAGCTCCAGTGGTAGCTGATTAATTTTTTCACCAGACCTTCATTGTATATGTAATACAACTGCACACTATGTCAGAGTATGGTTGCCATTTTTCATTATCTCTCTCAGACTGTAGGTTAGTGCATTGTATGGAAGTGATAAGGAAGATATGTTGCAAAAGCACGTTAGTTGGTACACCCAGAGCCAGTATCACTGTGCTGAAGGTTGCACACCCATAGATCTGAAAGATGATACTGTAGTTGAACACCCATGCAGGCCTCTCTGCTCCGTGTCCCTTCATACTGTTTACCCAGCTGGTTGGCTCCTTTCACAGACCCTGGATCAGTGTGGGACACTTTGAAACTGTCTCAGCTGTCGAAAGGCAACGACCCCACTGCAGATACCAAGTCAGCACACAATGACAGCCAGTCTAAGACGCTTGTGACCAAGAGATAAAACTCTGTTGAGGCTCTGTGTGTGCGTGTGCTGCAAGCTTGTTTCTGATAAGTACTGTTTAAAACAGGGAGGGGGGAACATTGAAGGGTCTCTGTCTCTCGGCAGAGGCTCAAGTTTTGTTGAGAGGGTTGAAGGATGGAATTTGAGTTGTAGGAGTGTTGCTCAGTTGTCAATACATATCAGGTCTCTCTGGTGACAGATGTGTAGTTATGTTTTTTTGATGCTAAAAAAAGAGGTGACTGATAAGAGATTGACAGACAAAGGTTTGTTTTTTTACTGTCTTTCACTGTCGGTCAGCTTAAAAAATAACTGCCGTCAACCAACTAGTGAAACATGTTAGCATATTTCGTTTGTTGAGCAAGATGCTGCAGTTGTTCATGATTACAGGCTCTGAGGCCCGAAGTCCTGTAGACTTTATTTATAATGTCAGATATCTATGTATTGTCTGGTTCGTGACTTCTTTTAACTCAGCTGCAATATGAAGTGACTGTGTCGAATTGTTTTTAATTTTTGTTCATCCTTGTTTTTACTAACTTAATCTTTTTTACCCTCACCTGTAAGCTAATTGGGCTGATAGGATAACGGAAATATTATCTAATGCGGCTCAAGTGTAGTATCCAAACTGCAGGAGCTGCAGTTCTGGGGGCTGCAGAGATGCCACACCTACAAATCATATTCTCCACACGTGAGGGAACATTCTTAGTTTGTACAGACTCCAGTAACTATCACACCATCCGATTTTTAAAAATATTTTTCATTGAAAACGATTTGGCAAAATGACAATTGTAGCTAAAACTGTGTCTCATATTGCAGCTGCATGTCTACCATAATAATTGCAATAAAATTTTCTCTTTGCATGTGATTCAGTGCTGTTCGATGAGATACCATCGTGTTACACTCAGAGGATTTCAGCCCTTTAAACGAGGCAGTGATGCTAAAACTTGCACTTGGAAGCAGAGAGTATGTTAACCACAGTGATGGTCTGTTGCTAGGCAGTAACTATGCAGCAGTTTCTCCATGTGCTTTCTGCCATCTCCTCACAACTGCCTTTTAAGCATCTCTCTCCTCTCTCCGTAGCCTGTCAACCTTTCCCATACTTTCCTCTATTCTTTGCATTTCACCCCATTTTTCCATCTCTGTATAATCTGTGTTCCTCCCTCCTCCTGTGCTTCCCCTTCACCTCCCACCCTCTCTCTCCTCACCCTCTCCCCTTCCTTTGAACACCCCCCCCGCATCCACCACTCTGTAGTTCAGCGAGTGCAGAAATGTGCAGCTGGAGCTGAGAGCGTCTTCATCAGCGCTAATGAGACTGGCTTGTGCACAAGGATTATTGGTGGCCAGTCATTTGAGAGAGGTCGGCAGACACCCAAGGGATTTGAACTGATTTGCTTTTGGCCCCTCATTGTTCCGCATTTTCTGTCATAACAGATTCATGTGCATATACACCAAAATCTACACAAGGACTTTCTATTCATTACTCCCAAATGAGCAAGACAATAGCAGGGGAAGCAACTGACAGAAATAATAGGGGCCTTGCAGACGAGCTGCGTTGATTTGACTCATGCTTAGACTGAATTGGACTCTTTGCTCCGCCACAGTTGAAAGTCTGCCCATATTTTTTTTTACCACTTTGGTGCGAACAGCAGTTTGGATGCCCATTAATGAAGATGCATAAGCTCAGTCAGAGTTTTGGCCTGGAGAGAAAACCCAGTCAATAATACATGCGAACTGATGCTTTTAAGTCCAGCACCTCGGCTCTTGGTATCTGCCATGCTCTCCTCATTTGGCAACATATTTCAGCAGCACATAGCACTTGTGTGACATTGCTGCGTTGTCTCTGGCATGTGACAGCGCTGGTCATTTGTCTATAGTCACCCACGGGTGTGTGTTCTGCACAGTCACCAGGGTGTCATCCAGCCATGCGGTGCCTGTTCCTGTATAGTTGCACACTCAGAGTTTGATTTCAGTGTTTTGTACCAGTTTTGTCACAGTTTGAAGGGTGAGCATTTTTTTTTCTTGCTTGTTCAGTGATTGTGCAATAGGAACTTGTTTGCTTCCCTCTGTCTTTTTTTCCCTGCTGACATCGATACTGAAACCATGAATGAGTGGCATGCGTGGATCATGTGATGACTGGGTAGCTCTGGGTAATCCTGGAGCGTTCCATTCTGAACAGGTCACTATGGCAGAGGTTATGAGAGGGTTGGAGTCCCTCAGGGGAAAAAATGCAAGAATTTACTGCATTTTTCCGAATTTAAGTACATTTTTTTATTGCGACATGGCAATCTCTCTACAGCAGGTTTCCATATTTTCAAAGTGATAAGATATATGAGGTCATGTGATGTTTGGTTTGGAGATGAGGCACAGTTCAGATCTGTGTTGATCAGCCGCCCATACGCTATGCACCTGCTATGGCCACCACGCCCCTGTCTGCTCTTTCCTGCTGCCTGTGTCAGCACAGACAGCTGGGAGGCATATGCTGCCAAAAAAGATCCCTAATCTCAACCTCCTTGCCAAAATTCATCCTGCGTTCCTATCAGGATCAACTGCTCCACTCTCATTAAGTAACACTCTAGTAGTTCTTGAAGTTGCAGGTTTGGATAGATTTTTTGGGGGGGGTTTAGTTTATTTCAATAGGTTTGAGAAGTAAAAGGAAGCATAAGAAGTGCACATGCTCCCTCGTTACATTTGCTGCCGCGCCTGTCTTTCTCTCTGTCTGTTTGTCACAAGTCTATTTGTCACAACTTGTAACTGCCGTGGTTTAGAAAAAAAAATCAGGTTGTGCTTGGTTCACGCGGAAGCAGGCACACACTGTATTGTTTACACTCTAGGAATCTGTATGCTGCTGGGGGGAAGAATTGTAGTTGTAGAAGAGAATAAAGAGAGGCATTGCATACTGTGAAACTGTATACCATGTTGACATACATCAAGGGAGGCGTAAATATACATATACATAAAAAGAACTGTTTGCATATATACTCCCAAAGATTTTGAATGAAGAGGTTATTATCATAAATAGAGAAAATGTAATGCCTAATGCTAATTGCAGAGGACAAATAAGCTTTTCAGACATTTTTGGTGGCAACATAAGGAGAATACATGAGGTGGACTTTGCATGAAAATGCATATCTTTACTAGGGAAGGGAACCCAGTACATCATTTTTGGAATTGATAGTGCTTTATGATACTTGCAGAGTTATTTTTTTAAGAAACGCTTATTTTGGTGCCAAATTAGCTACTAGTATTTATTTATTAGTAAGAAATAAATTGAAACTTAGAGTTAAAAAACAAGAACACATTTCCATATAAAAATATGGTTTTTAGACACTGTTGAGCCATAAGATTAAATAGGTTTGACAACAGTGATTCCTTACCATTTAATTTGTAATAAAATGTCTGGTATATCAATAACGGACTGAACACTTCTCACATTTCACTGTTGTATTTTGACTGATAATAACGCTCCTTAAATCAGATCGTCACAGTCATGAGAAAGATGCAATGGATAAAAATATTTTATCCTGAAAAAAATTGTGTTTATCTTCCACTTCCTTTTTTTTCTTCAGCAAACATTTCTCAGAAATAATATCGTGTTTATTTGTCTCTACAGTGGAGCCTTGTGTGTGACTCAGCATGGAAAGTCCACATCGCAAAGTTTTCTCTGTTGGTTGGATCCATCTTTGGATACCTGGTGTTTGGAATCCTTGCAGACTGGTAAGATTTTCAGCAAAGTTCTTGCACCACATAAGGTCTTATTTTGTATGATATTAATAAATAACATTTTTGATCCCTCTCCGTAGGTTTGGTCGCCACCCGGTGCTGATCATATCGGTGCTGTTTATGCTGGTGTTTGGTTTGACTGTGGCCTTCTCTGTCAACGTCCCCATGTTCAGCACCCTGCGCTTTTTTGAAGGCTTCTGCCTGGCGGGGATCACCCTTTCTCTCTACGTCCTCAGTAAGTGTTTATCTATCACTTAAA
>JAPZDZ010000004.1:13229816-13243085 GCA_029783805.1 Acanthurus tennentii | reverse complement strand
TAGCCTCCATTTAAGATTGAGGGATATATTTGTGACCAGTTTAAAAAGATTTACATCAACAAAAGGAAATAATGGGTTTGAGGCTAAGTTTTAAAGACAGGGTAGAGAAATCAGAAAATGTAGTGAAGTGCACATCACTGCCCTGCAGTTTATTTTCTTTTTATGGGATTTGTTGACTGTATCTTTCAGATGATGAATAGATATCTCATACTTGAAACATTTTGCAATACAAACTACGACAAAGAACTCGATTCAAAAGAATCCTGTTAAGTTGCCATCCGAGTGTCATTGTGAAATCTTGATATCACTCTCTGAAGATTGACATCAGTTCGTCACGTGTCCTAACAACCAGGAGTGGCCCAGCGACAGTAAACAAATAATTTGCACTAATGATGCGGAGAAAGTCAGAGGAGAATTTCCCAACACTTAGATTAGTCACTGTCAATCTATGAATGTAACGCACACCATGACAGTGACATGATGAAACTTGCTGATATGATGCACAAGCTTCTATTGAGCCAGTTTAGCACAAGATGCCTGTCAGTCTAAGGCAGAGACCAGGTCTTAGGCTTTTCTCTAAGGGCTATCAGGTTGAATATGTTCACACCCCAGTCATGGCAGTCAAAGCAAGAATTTTCCATTTAATAACTTCAAATGCTTGCGTTGACATCACCCATGGCTAAAAGAGCAAGTCCTTGAAAAAATGTAATTGAGAGAGAGTTCTGCAGCAGCAATTATTTGCCCTGAGCAAAAGGGAAGGATCCTCATCAGGACAGGCTTCTCTGTATGTCTTTAGAAGTATTATCCCGGGAAGGAGAGTCAAGCATAGGAGAAGTTGAAGAGAAGAAAAAGTGAGCAGTATTTGCAAAAAAGAATTAAGATTTAGATGTCCAACCTGAGCTGAATTAACTGCACTGCACTAAATGAAAATATGTACAAAATATATTTTCAGTGTTTGTAGCTTTACATGTTTTTGGCAGGAATTTCTGCTTTAGCCAGACTAGATCGTTATAAGAAAACACTTAAACCAAACAAAACTAACTGAAAGCAAAGAAGATATTAAAAAAAGGGTAACTGTGGAAAAACATGTCTTGCAGATCTTTTTACACCCCTTTAAAAAATGTAATTATAGAAGCAGTTCCTGCTTGTTCATGCTGATTCATTATTAACTTTCTCCAGCGCAAAGAAAAAGTCATTCTTACTTTGGCAGATATGATAACAGACTGATGGTGAGATAACAAACTACCTTTTCACCTGCTTTGACAGACTGAGCAGCCTCTATGATGGACTCACTCTCCAGCAATGACATGTTTATCTGAACAGTTGCACCCTTCTAATGATTCACATTGTAGAAAAAAATAACATTAGAATACAACATTTAAAACAGCAGTTTACCTTTAAGTTATACTTTTGTTCATACAGTGCACAATCAGCTCCACACACCGTGAAATTTACAAAATATACCCGCATTTCTTTGACTGCATAACTGCTCTTCTGACATCTGAGACAGTGGTAGAACATGTTCTTTGACTTTTGTACACATTTTCCTCCTGATTACCTCAAAACACTCCCAAGACTGTGGTATTTTAGATTTGGTTTAAAGCAAAGTTTGAAAAGGAGTCCTTTTTCCAGCTACATCTCATTTAAAAACACTTTCCTGCCATTTTCTGTATCTGCATGGTAAACAACTTGTCAACTAGCCTGTTTGGTATTTGAATGTAATAATTTTCTTCATTCTTGTCCTTGGTGGCATTAGGCACATTAATAAATTATATCTTTAAAAGGCAATACACTGTATTTACATAGGTCAGTATGTATTTTTAGTTTTTTAACGCAAAACTCTACAGTCTCTGTGTCTGAATGATTTCCATATATGAATTTGACATATAAAAACAAACTAATTTTTTTTTATTTAATTTAACTTTGATTTTACACATCAGTCTGTTAGCAGGTCCACCAAAAAGCCTTTTGTCCTCCCGAGTATCATCAACATGCCTCAGCTGATGACATACGCACCAGCAGCAGTTTGGGCTAAAGACTACAAGTTTGAGAATACAAAAGAAAATCTGTAGGTGGAGGTGTGGAGAGCAAGTGACCTTAACAGACCTCTGTCATTCTTTCAGATAGTGGCTTAAGCCTTTGCAAGCAGCAGGTAGCAAAAAACCCCATAATCTTTGACTGGACAAACCCTAACCCTCAACGTGGCAGAGGAATGTGTGTAGCAAAAACAATACATCAAGTGCTGCTGCATCCATTTTTGATCCTTTTTTTAAAAAAAGTGCATCTTGAGTCCAGCAATTTTAGAGAATTACAATGCTTCTAACACTATTCTCTGCATGAATGGTGCCTTTAAAAAATATGCATACCTGTGTACTGTGTTTTTTTTTAGTTTATTTGTGAAAAGTTCAAAGCTTACAGGAGAAACTTGAGTGTTTATGGGTCTGTAGTTAAGTAAAACGGTTGTCTGTAAGTGGTAAAATTAGCATTAAAGAGATAATGATAAGTATATTCAAATCTAGAGTGTTAAAACAGTTTATTAACTTATCCATCCCTGTAAGATTACAGTGTAAGGCTGTAATTTTATTTCCAATGATTTGCAGCATAAACAAATTCACAGTTTATTTGGATGCTGCTCTTCCTGTTAAATGCTAGCTAACTGAAACACTGACAGACTGTCTCTTTAAATCAAGACTCCGTGTGGAGTTTCATTCACCTCTGTCCTTCCTATGCTTTTGTTACAACATATATGTAGGTGTGCACGGCAATCCCTTTTTAACACTCCCAACAAGTAATGGCTTAAGTCAAGTCTGCAGTTTTGTGTTGCATGTAGTATTCAAATATTGTGAAATGACCACAAGAGGTCAAATGCAAATATCTGATGTTGTCAATACTTTAGAAAATATGCATCAATATGTAGTGCAGTAGCATGTTCATATATTATTTATTTAATTTCCAGAAGCGGGAAATCAGAAAAAAAGGGTTAATTTTTTTAATAGTTGATTTTATTATGACAGGATGTGCAAAACATAAAAATGCAATACATGAACTGAAAAAGAAACATAAAAATGATAAAAGGAACACATTCTCATTATCATGCCCAACACTGCTACTTGACTATTGTACTTTTCATAAGCAATACTTGCTATAACATAGCATAGCACAGCATACAGCATTAAGCAACACAGCATATTAGACACTAGAGATCAAAAAACAAACGCATCCATAGCATTAAAAGCTAACACTTCAATTCCCCCCAGCTGTTTTTAGTGCCTTGCAAGCCCATCCTTAATTTCTCTGCCTATTCACACAACCCAAAATTATGTTCCCTTTACAAATACAAACACACAAAATTTACACACACACACACACAAAAACATAATTATGGCAAAATATACATTTGTAAAAATAGGGCCTCAATGCTATTATACACATATCTTACAGCTCGGGCACTTGAGGTGAACACTTGGCCTATCATAAAAGAACAACTTAGAAACTCACGCAAGTTCTGTAGAAATAATAAAATGAGTGCAACAATAAAATGGAGAATTTCTGCCAAAGTCTTTGGTTTATAGTCTGTGATGACTAGGTTGTCTACTGATAAAAGGAGCCTTCTTGAAGCACTAAATCGTTTAACCACTCTGGCGTGGTTGTTCTGCATAAGGTGCTTTCCTCAGTTTTACAGTCCAAAACAGCATTTATCTGTGTTCCACACAGTTTCAAAAGAAGCCGTGGCCACCAATAAAACAACTCCTGATTAGTTACAGAATAACTCAGTAAAAAACAATCAAAAGATTAGCAGAACAGCTTATGGCAGGGCTAAAGCTACAACAGTACAAAATGCAACCCAAGCACATTCAGATTCACACCAAACCAAATCAGTGTTCAAAGACTTTATGGATATATTCAACAGAAATTTTGTTCTACCTCTGTTTTAGTCACCTGTAAATACAGTAACTGTGTGCTTCTCCAGAGTAATGACTAACGGTGCAAGTATGTTTACTGTATAAATGTATTATGTTACATTTTAGCAGGATTTTCACAAATGACTGAAGAAAGGGACTCTCTTAACTCACATACAGATGTTTTTTGCTCTTCTCTTATTAAAATGTCAATCAAAGTGTTAACTATGGCAGGTCAGTAAGAGTACTGATCTGTACCAATAGCATGACTCTCAGCAAGGTGCTTATTGGCTTTAAAACCAACTTTCCACTTTCTGTTTCCACATTCACTGGGATAACTAATATTAATGCTTTAAATACTAACTGTTCTCACTTTTGTCCAGTGTTTAAACCTATAATCTCTCTTTCTCATACTGTTATATTATGATTTTAAATTGCTCTCTCCTTTTGTTGATGTGGCTTGTTTTAAGTGCAGCTGGGGTGCTGTGATTGGCTGGTAAGTACTATTGTGCAGGTGTGTACTCGCTGGTGTTTGGTTTCTAACTGCAGCCTAAGCTAATATGAAACCAGCTGCAATCAGTGCCGCTGTCCCTGTCCTGCTCCAGCTGGAGAGGTTAGAAATGGAAATAGGAAGTAAACTTGCTGATCTGATATGGGTCTGGCTCATCATATTGTAAATTACCCAGCTGAAACTTCAGTACAGCTGTCCGCTTGACGTAGGAGGCGGGAGTCTTTTTGTTTGTACTCCTCTGTTTCTAGTTGCTATTTGTTCAGGAGATGTGGTCAGAGGTGGTTTGGTTCTGTTTATTTCAGCTGTTCGCACCCCTTGGTCATGCTAGTTGTGTACCTGAAATAAATAGTGCTCACGTGGTGCCTAGCTGGTCAATCTTTAGAGGAAAAGGGGAGTTACATTCAATTTTTTGTCAGTTTTTAAATTTAAAAATCTACTTCTTTATCCCAATTCTATAATTTTCAATAATACTGTAAGTATTAGTACTAAGTAATGCAAATTTGGTCAAGCAGGCTAAACTTTTAGCTAGTGTTTCCACAATTTATTGCTATCTATAAGGACATATACAGCATGTATCTATTGTAGAACATTTTGGTACACTGAAATACATTACGTATACCATATACAGTTGTGACATTAGTGCATATGCTGAACAAAAGGGTTGCTTTACGCTCTAGTACTGGATTCACTATTTCTCTCTGTCACTGAGACCTTCTTGCGTTGCACAACCACTCTCTGGCCTCCTTGTGACTTGGGTGGGGTTGTCAGAGAAATCTCATCATTTGACCCTATAGAACCAAGTGAACCCGCTGAAAAAGTTTTCATCTGGATACCTTGACCTCTGGCCTCCAAACCCTGCTCTGCAAACCCATGCCCAGTCTGAACAAAGCCCTGTTCTGTGTGTACAACTCGCCCTCCACCTGAAGACACACTCTCCATCACTACTTGTTTAGACCTGGTGACATGCCCTTGTGAAGGGCCTTGCACTACCTGTCCTTTTACACCACCTGCTCCTACATGCCTATCCACAAGGACCACACCCTGAGCACTTTGAAGGCCACCAACCTGCACCAGCCCCTGACTGAGTCCAATTTGGGGTACTTGGCCCACTGCCTGCTGGGTGCCTCCTGCTACAAGAACCATTTGGGGCTTGGGCTCGACTACATACATTGGCGCGGCAGCATAGTACATAGGGGGCTGCTGTATGAGCAGTGTCTGACTAGGAACCACGATCTTGTCCTGGACTTGTACATTGGGAGCGGTGGCTGAAGTGATTTGCTCCTTGCGCATGAAGGAGGATCCAGACGTTACATTGGAGGTGTTGAGGGTGTTGGTGTTGACATTGTCCCTGTCCCTGATTGTTTCTCTGTGAGTACTGACATGTGTGTGGGTGGAGGTGGACGGCCTGATGGGAGACACTGGTCTGGGTTTAGGGACAGAAACCCCTACATCCACAGACTTGGTTACCAATGTTGACCCTTGGCAGATCTCAGCTAGCTTTTTGAATTTAGGCCCAAGGTCATTCAGGAAAGAAAGGTCATCATCATTCTCAAGAAGGCTGCAGCAACCAACAGAACCTGCCAGGGACTCCCGACCCTCATAGTCATAGACAAGCGGAGTGTCCTTCTCCTGGAGTTGCTGCGCAGCATGGGCAGATTTCTACAAACAGAAAAAAACATGTTATATAAAGGGTCAAGATCAATAATACATAATGGTTTAGATAGTTGTTTTCAATGAGTTGTTTTGTGTACTCACACTTGAAAAATACTCTCCCAGGAACTGGTTAGACACAGCCATCCCATCAAAGGCCCCAGTCTTGTATTGGGAATGAAGATGTTCTTGTCCTGTCATCATCCCTGCACCTGCGTAATCCATCTCTCCTTGCCCACCGTAATGGCTATATCGGTTGTACATGTGAAGGTCATGGGCTGTCAAGTTTGAGGAGTTTATCCCACCACCTAGGGGGACTCCTCCACTTGCATCCCCTACATCAGCCAGTCTTTCCAGGTACCGCTCTGATTCCAAGTTGTTGACATTCTTAACATGGATTCTGCCACTATCAACTTCCACTGGGGCATGTAGAAGTGGAACCTCCTGTAAAACAAATAAGACCCCATCAAGGGATACAACATTTAAGATAAATAATACATGTATTTTTTAACTAAAAAGGTCTGAATACTGTATGAGATCTATGCATTCCTGGACTTGACTTATAGAAATACCTTGTCTTCTCCTTGTCCCTCAGTGTGATATGAGATCAGCTGTTGCTTCGTATCATATGGGATGGGCTTGAAAGCTCCGACAGCTGCTGCATCTCCACACAGGCAGAACAGAAGCAGGAGGGGCACCACTGAAACAAAGATAAATAATACTTGTTACTTAAGTCCATACATCAGTCAGGGAATTACTTCCTTTCATACAAGGGATTTGACTGGTGGTGAGAGAAAAAAAATAATAATTGTGTAATGCATGCCAGAGTCATGATGTGGGCCTTGCAAAAACTGTCTCTCCAAGCAAGCTAAAACTTGTACAGTTAAGCAACTATGAGGGGAAATATAATCTTATAATATTTAACATAATCAAGAAGGAGAGAGAAATACGTAAAATTACGAAAGACATGAGTAATTCTCTACTCACACAGCAGAAGCAGCAGTCCCAGGAGCAGGAGCAGGATACCTCCAGCTCCAAAAGTTGACGTCTTTGTAGTGCGTTCACTGCAGGCTTCAGTATTTTCTTTGCAAGTACACACAGTCAATTCTATTGGCTGAACATCAGCACATGACTTTCCCTGCTGGTCTTTCACTTCCACTGCCACTTTGTAAACACCTGGCCATAAGTTGGAATGGTCCCGCAGAATGGCGGTGGTTTCTGAAGAGAGATAAAACCAACGTTTTAAAACCTGCCTCGTGAGTTATAAAGAAGCTGTGTCATAATGTTTCCTTTCTTCATACAGATGTTTTAAATATAAAATGGACCTTTTTCAGGACGGACATTTAGTTGTCATGGCAAGAAAAGCACAGATGAGACAACAAAATGAATGATGCCTACATTCAATTCAAAATTTCAGTAATCCATGACAGTGAATAAACTTGCACAATAGCAGTGCTGTAAAACTGGCCCATCTGAATAGAATGCTTTTTTTAAGTGCTTCAGTGCTGAATTATAATCTCACCATCCAGTGGCTCCACTGTCCAGTCCCCATCGCTGCTCTCCTTAATCACTGTGAAGTCAAAAGGTGCTGAGTTGGGAAATTCATCTTTGTCGACGGCTGTGACGTAGATGACGTTATCTTCAAAACACATGGTCTGAGATGTAGTGGTCAGTTCTGGACAGTGATCATTAAAGTCCTCCACCTGAATGGCTATGGTCCCCGTGGCAGTTTTTGAGGGATTGTCTGAAAGGCAAATAAATGCAATTGAAATGAACCTGTAGTGCACAATAGTTGTCCAATAAAGAAAAATGATAACTATCTTTTTGTAAAACTCACCATTGCTGATGCTGATGATTTTGGCATAGTAAGTTCCATTGACCAAGTACTTGGACTCTCTGTCAGGCAGTTTATTCAGCTTGATATCTCCCGTCTTTTCATCAATAATCAACCAGTTGTCATCATCTTGGATTTTGGCATACCTATGGATACAAAAATCCAGTGTAAGGGCAAAAATAAGCTATTAATATAAAGTGTATGTATTCAGAGATATGGAAAGAGGAGTATCTATACATCTGCCATTGAGAAACATTTTTCCTGTTTCTGCTGTGACTCTACCTGACGTTGGTGGCTGTCAGTAATGTGTCACTGTCAATGGCAGCATAGTTGGCGATGACTTTGCTGAGTGAAATGGATGAGCTGTCCTCGGAGAGAGTCACCACTTTGACACTCGGCTGGAAACGGGGGCCTTCCTTCTGATTGACCACGTTGATTTGAACAGGGTAGGGTTTCGGGGTGGGGGGCTCTATCTGGATCCCTTGGCCAAAATTGTACTTTGCTTTGTTGGAGACAGTCACTTGCAAGTTGAGCGTCTTTATTTCCTCATAGTCCAAAGCCTGTAGATTGAGGGTTAAAACACAGGAGGTGACGTTCGTTAAATTCCGAAGTAGCGCATCTCTCTTTTTGGTTTCACTGCTCAGAAACATCCAGCTGCACTCTGTACTGTGTTAGGGTGTGTGTGTTTGCAGGCATTGGCAAGAGATAAAAAGAAAAGAAAAAAGAAAGGTACATTTTGGCTAAGTGAGAGTTCGTGTTGCCAAGTTACAAGTACCTCTCACTCCCATGTCAAAAGGTGTGTGGGAGAGGATGGACAATTAGTTTCTACCAAGGAATTATATTTCTTTGATAGCAATTTTCCCTGGAAGTGTTCCACCCTTGTAGCTTTTAATTTTTAATTAACAATTTTACATTTAAAAATATTTACAATGAGTCAACATTGTTTCGTCAGGTTTCTCGATCAGCTTCGACTTATCAGAAAAAGACAAAAAGGAATGAACAAAACATTATTTCACTTGTGTTCTATGTGAGAATTTAGCAGCCAACTGTATCAGTCATGCCCAATAACTTATCAATTGCACACAGATTTGCTAAATATTGAAATGATTGTCCTTAATAATCCCCTAAATCATTTGTTTAGTATATTTAGAAAATGCAGCAGCACTGCACGAGTAACCTGAGCTGGGCGTGTCGATGTCCATCTGGTCTGAGTGACCAAACCACTTTTAAAGGCCTCAGTATTGTCACGTCAACATTGTTTCCAAACTGGTTTTTTGACAGACCAGTAAAAGCATTTGCTTGGCAGTTGGTGCAGCATATGTGTAGGTTTAGTACGTGGAAATATTTGTTGCAATCATGCAATGCATGAGACCACTTTAAAACAGGAGAGTGTGACATATTTAGGTACTTTTAAGAGCTGAATGAATAACTAATGAATAGCATCTAAATCAATAATAACTTGTGTATATGAATATCAGTTTGGCTTAGTTCACACTGGCAAGTATATTAAGTGCATCTCCCTAAGACTAATGCAATCTAATCCATGAGGGTTATGATCTTTAGTTTTGTTGAAAGTGTTTTTGAGAGGCTTTGGTTTAATTTTAAAGTGAGTTTGGAAGTTTGATTTATGGTACATGGAAAAAATCTGTCAGTATATCACAATGTAAATCCGCATGAGGTTGAGCCCACGTGTCTCCGCATCAGTTTCAACTAAACCTGAATGTATAATCTTCATTTAGGTTGGGTTTTTTTTTTGCTGCTGTTGTCGCAGATAGGTGTGCCTGGCTTTGATAAATTAGTAATTTAACCCACAAATGTTTGATGTCATGCATTTTAAGGTGACCAGCTGTTTATTATCCACATGCAGATTAACCTTCATATTACTCATTTAAGTACACTTAAACTGTCCACAATTAATAAAAAACACCAGTCTTTTACCTTGTTAATCATAATAATCCCCTCATTGGTCTTGGCATCAGTAGTGATGGTGAAGTAGCCCGCCTCGTTCCCTGAAACTATGTCGTAGACAGCCAGCCAGTTGTCGGTGTTGATCAGATCCATGTCGATGGCTTTGATCCTCATTACTTCAACATTGATGGTGTTCTCCTGCACACTCCCTACATACTGAAAGTAACGCAGAAACCAACAGCTGCTTTAGAACGACAGTCAAAAATGATTAAAAAAGCTAATAATGGAGAACTTAAAGTGCTAAATGTTGTATTTGTGGCACATTTACCGTCTCTTTTTCCAGGGTTGGAATGTTGTCATTTATATCCAGAATTTTGATCTCAACTACTCCGCTTCCAGTGTGTCCTCCTGGTTGTCCATTCAGGTCAGAGGCTAGTATAGTCAACTTGTAGGTATCTTGTGTCTAAAAAATTAATCAGAAATACGTAATTTTATTTAACTTCTTGTAAAAGTTGTGTTGAAAGTCTTTCAGAGTCACAGAACCAGCTGCACCAGATGACAAGAGAAGAATTGCGGATCAGTCAAGTGACTCACCTCCCTATCGAGAGTGCTCTTTTGAACTATGACCTCTCCTGTCTGAGAGTTGATGAAAAACATCCCAGCTGTGTTACTCTGCTCCAAAATGCGGTAGCTGATCTGGGAGTGCGCTGTGTTTGCTTGATCTGCATCGGTAGCTATGATTTTCATCACAACAGTACCTGGAAATCACCACCATGAATCAAACAATGCATAAGTTCGGTTCAGGTAAGATTGTTTTGTAATGTCCCAAATATGCTGTTTATGACTCAAAATACCTGCTGCACTTGATTCACTGACAGATCCGACTTGCTGTAGTTTAATGACCGGCGCGCAGTCGTTCTCATCCACAACAGTAATTTTGAGGTCGATATCCTTTTCAGCAAGAGACCCATCTGTGTATTTTGCCATACCTTTTAACTACATATGGAGATAGAATAAGTTTACCATTTCATCATGGTTCAACCTGAGGACATGGCTGTAAACGCAAAAAATAATGACAAAAAAAGTGTTTGTATAAAATATTTGAGTTCTTACATGATAGAAGGCCATCTGTTCTCTGTCCAGAATGGCATGGATTTTCACATAGCCAGTGTATCGGTCACAACTAAATACACCTTGAGGGGGCTGATCAACACCAGGTCCTGACAGATAATACAGGATCTTTGTAAAGTTCTCCTTATCAGAGCGAATCTGAAAAACAAAACACAAACAGAATATGAATTCACTAGGAAAGTATAACTTTAAACACATTTCCAGTAGGATTTTTTTCACTCAGTTTATGTAAATTAAAAAAACACAAAACTGAAGTGAGGCATCTGAGCTTTGGTGAGAAAACACACTCAAAGATTTGCATTATTGTTTGTTAGCAACCAGACTTATTTGTTTATAACCTCGCTCATTACAATGACAGCATGACTCAGAGTCTGAAGTTATAGATGGCTGAGACCCGAAACTAGATAAGCCTGAGAACACTGAACACATGTGTGTGTGTGTACGTGCGTGTGCACGTGCCTGTGTGCGTGTTTGTGCCTCAGAACAACTATGAAAGTCTGAGTTATTTATCGTCACGATCTGCGTCTGGATCTGAGTCATTATAATTATAAATGTTTGCCAGTGTCTGAGAGCTGATCTCAGACAGACTCAGTCCAGGTAAGACTTTAAAAAAAAAAGAATCAAAGGAAGCCTGAGGATAAAACCAGTAAGCTGAAAAATATGCGCAATTGACTCTGACAGTGAAATAATGTTTTGAAGGATTTTAAAGAATTCTAAATGCAGATTTATAATACAATGAAATTCTTTGGAGAACAAAATTTTAAAAAAGTGCATACTCGAGCAATACTCTCCAAGCCGGTGTAATCATGGTTCTCCTTCAGCTGCCTGGGAGCAATGATCCATTCTCTCTTGTGTCTCTGTAACCCGAGTCCATTTCCTCTTGCACTCACAGGACCAGGCTGCAGGTAAACAAAGAGGGAGGAAAAACTGAGCCACTATTCATGTGCAATAATTACAAAATCAAATGGCGTGTATTATTACTCTAAATCACTAGTTTACACACAATATTACAGGGTTACGAATGCTTAAAAACATAACATAGCAACGGAAAGATAACAAAGCTGACCGTGTCCTAACAGCACATGATTTATTAAATAGTTTTCAATAAATTATAGCGTGTCAACGAGTAAAAAAGAAACCATATAGCTTTTTTATATGTATAAATAAAGAGCCTATCCATAATTTCTATAACTTTGCATTTAAAAATGCAACAAGTGGGTTCCTAGACATTTTTAATATAATAATCCATGATAAAATAATCATCTCAGTTGCGTTAGACTTTAATCTCCCTTACTGGATGTGATCAGGACCTCGTGCCGCTAGTTTTTTTACGCCCACATCAACTACTTTCAGGGAAATAAATTTGGAAAGCTGCTCTGCTGGAGAGGAACTTAAGGAAAAAGCTGTTCCGTGATCAGTTCCCGTGTGTAGCTAAAAAACGAACAATGCGTATTTAGTTCTGTTTTTCTTAATCTCTAACCGCAAACCCGACGGTTCAACTCTGACAACACGCATTAAACGCATCCACCGCGGAGGTGCCACACCTGCCCACGATCAGTTATTCCGCACACGGTAATGGCTGCAAGTATGAAGAGCGCATTGAAGCGCTTTTCTTACCGTTAGGAAGAGCGGCAGGAGGACACAAAGGCTGAGAGTCAGTAGCGGAGCCATCGGCTTTGAAAAACAAAAAAACTTTCCGGTCGTCAAGTTGAGGTGAAATCGAGTCAACTTGGCTCTGCCACCATCTGAGGCTTCCCGTCGGTTTCTGTAGACTTTGACCCTTCGGAGGGGTAGGGACTTTTACAGCGATAGGCGGTTCCTACTCTCAGTTTGATTGCTCACCAGTCACCGCTGATAACAGGCGGAGAAACAGAAAGGAGGTGGTGTGTCTACTTTGTGCATAGTTGCAATAGTTATGCGCAGCCTATTGTTTCTGACTACGGGGGATTAAAAGACTGGACTAAAAGGAAACGACCTCAAAACTGGACACGAAGTGCGTCTAAACAAAGACAGACATGTTTTTTTATTGTGAATCCGAAATTGCGATGTGTGAAATAATGTTTGTGTGGCTAGAAAAGATGTTTAACAAGAGGTTGAAAACTCAAACGTGACTTTGCAGAATGATTATGTTTATTTTTTTATTTATTTTGATACTCAGTTTAAGAAAAAAAAATGTCTTTGAGTTCCTTTAGGCCAACTCCCATTCTCTCACTTATCTGTAAAACTTCATCTGCGCCTGTTAAATTCCGAAGTAGCGCATCTCTGTTTCTGGATTCACTGCTCAGAAACATCCAGCTGCACTCTGTACTGTTAGGGTGTGTGTGTGTGTGGGTGTG